>PITA01001888.1:28023-178382 GCA_004023965.1 Spilogale gracilis | reverse complement strand
CCCTTCAGCCTATAGCCACCTTTCCGGATTCAAACTCCCGCCCCGCAAAACACTGTCTCCCACGCAGCTCCCATTTCTCTCCTTTGGGACGCTCTGCGTCAGCCCAATTCAAAGAGCTGGGAACAGAACGCGGTGAGCGGCCCCGATGATTCACTCCACCCGCCCACCTGGGGGCGCTAGTGTGACTCATGCAGGTGAGCCTCCCGCGCTGCACTCTCCGCCCCCTCTCCCGCACACTCCCGGAAACCCACCCGGGTTTCATCACAGATGGAAACCCTAACTCTGTTGCAGCCACGGCATGCTTAGGGTAAGATCCATCACATCCTGGGGAAGAAAATGATCTTCCAAATTCTGGATTGGAGGGTCCTATTCCCAGGGCAGAGCCAGGCTTAAGGGAACACAGTCTTTCATTCCCCCCCCTCCCCCCCCGCGGGGCCAGGTTGGGATTTATGGGTGTTGGCTAGAAAAAAAAACACCTAGTCCTGGCATACCAGAGGTTTTAATTCATCTTTAAGGAATCAAACGGAATTGAAGTCCTTGAGCAACCTTATAGAGCCATTATGATCAGAACAATTTTTCCTTCCTTTCTAAAAAAACCTTTTTTTTCTTTTTTTTTTTTTTAGTATGATATACTTACAGACAAGTGCACATGCCTATGGATAGCTCAATGAATTTCACAAGCAGAACCCACCCAGGCAACTGGCAGGCAGGCCAAGAAACAGAGTCATGTGAAGTCCAAGAGACCTTCACTGGGCCAGAGCAGATTTTAGTTGGGGCTTGTTAGCACTTTCATCCTGGTACAGAGATACTCTGAAGTGGGTGATATACATTGGAGAGAAGGGCCACTAACATGTTTATTGTTTTTGTGGTATGTACTTTTATTTTCTCCAGCCTTATTTTAAAATATATGCCTTATGATTTGATTCAAGTTGCAGCAAATTTAACATCAGACTGAGTCTGGATCGTTGGAATGAAGTCCCTTTTCTATGAAATGTGAACACACTCCCGTTACAAATTGTTGTAAACAGTGTAGATGCTTACCTACAGTGTCAGCTTTGGGAAGAGCTGTGTTCACAAAAACAAACCCCTGAAATTGTGAACTTTTTCTTCTTGTTTTACAGAATGCCCAGGAATCCTTCATTAGCTATACGATCTTACATTGGATTACACGCTACCAGATAAGAGCAGTTGAGAGGGATTCCCAGTAAATAGCAGATCAAGGAAGGATGTTGGTCACAATAGCACCACGGGTAGGCAGGGCACGCAGGCTGGTCCAGCTCAGCTCTGCCAGGTAGACGGAGCATTGCGGTTGACCTCCCTTGTGCCCCTTAGCCTGAGGGAAGGGAGAGGCTTTGGGATTCAATACAACAGTACTTAAAGCTGCCCCGCTGAGGACAAATGCCACTTGGGGGCCACTGGGGTTCCTTAAGGCACAGGCTGTGGTCTCATTCACAGCTCAGCTTGGACAGGGCAGAGCACAGCCTGAGAGGTGCTTGGTGAACCCATGTAATACCTACATTAATGGTAGGCCAGGTGGCAAAGGCCGAGGCCACTGACCTCCTCCGCCACGGTCATGCTAGTCTGATTTCACTTCCCAGATTTTTTCCATTCTTGATCTAGTGGAAAGGTTAAAGATCAAAAATCAAAATCTAGAGCCATTCAGCTGCCAGCACAGATCAGAGGGTGGGTTGCAGAGCAGAGAGGCCCAGGGCTTTCAAACCCGGTGTCCTCAGTCCATAAACCAGCCTTGGCATCCGCCTTCTTACATGCTGTGCGGGATGACAGAGCTGAGACGTGGTCTGGAGGCACATGGCTGGGCGTGTCGGAGGGCTCTGAATGCCAGGTGCCTGTTGTCACAGGGAAGGGTGAGTCCCCATCACTCCATGTTTGGCCGACAGCCCATGAGTCGTGCAGTGACCTTTTGTCTCTCTGACTCCTGGTCCATTCTCTACGCAGTAGCGCAAATAATATTTTTTAAGATGAAACCTTTGCTTAAACCTTTCAGTGACTTTCAGGGCACTCATTTCTGTGGCCCAAGAGGCCAGCAGGGTCTGACTCACCCCTCCCTCTGCCATTGGGTCCCATCCTGCCAGCCATGCTGGGCTCAGTGAGGGCCACAAACCTGCCACCTCGGGGCTTGGGTGCATGCTGTCTCTTCTCCCGGCACATAGTCCCTGGGCTCCTGACACAGATAACGCCTTCCATCCTTCAGATCACCACAAGGGGAGGCCTGGGCAGGCCACTCCCAGTGAGGGGGGTTTATCTGCCGTTCTCCCAGCCCTTGACTGTCTGCTTCTCAGAATTCACTGCGATTTGTAATGCTCCTCTTTGTATGATGTCTCATTTACTATTCTGTCCTCAGGACCCAGCCCAAGAATTGGTGCATGGTGGCCCCAGCTGACGTTTACTGAACGAGTAAGTGCAAATGTGTTGACACCCTCTTGCTCTAGGCTATTTCTCTTACACACACACACCCCAAGGGGACTCATAAATGTAGCTCACTCTGCATGCACTTGGGGCTGCTGGCCCAGACCCGGCTGCAGCGGAGACGGGCTCGCCCTCCACGACCCAGACAGAGTGGGGCCAGAGAGTGGGGCTAATTTGGAGCCCAACATCAGGGCCAGGCTGTCCCCACCATGGGGATGGGGATGTGGTGGGTGTGGTGGGCAGTGGCTCACACCCTCCCTGTGAAAGCCAGGGAATAAAAGGCCCATTCAGCCCCGGCAGCCTCAGCTCCTCCCTGCCAGGGGAGGTTGCCCTCAGGAAAGGGGACGCTGGGACGCTGGGCAGAGCTTTCCGGCAGCCTCTCCCTGTGGCCTGGCCCGCAGCGGGGGCCGGTGGCGGGGTGGGGGGGCAGGCCAGGGACACAGGGCCTCTGGGGTACAGAGACACAACAGAGAAGGCCCAGCCAGCTGAGGCAACTGTGGGCAGGCAGGGCCAGTCCTGGTTCCAAGGGTGATGCTGAAAGACCCCGTTGACTTGGATGGTCTGAAGCAGAGGAAAATCCCCAGGATGTAGAGGCCCATTGGAAAGCAGCCCCACAACCACAGGCCTGGCCATGCCAGCCAAAGGGAAGTCTGCCTCTTCTCTCTGGGTGGACACAGTCCCCCAAAGCCTCTTTTTCTTGAGTGTTGGCTCTGTTGGCAGAACTGAGCACGCGCAGCCCTCCAGCAACCTCCCAGCAACACTTGCTGTGCCTCCCCCAGGGTTCCTGCAAGGGTCGTGAGGATAACACAAGTGATAGATAACATCACTGAGTACTTGGTGTGAACCAAGCACCGTGCTGTGTATTTTTATTTATTCTTTTATTTGATCCTCATCACAACTTACGATCTAGGTACCAGGTTCCATTGTCATTCTCATTTTATGGCGGGGGACACGGAAGGTCGGAAAAGTGACTTGAGTGACCTGCTCAAGGTGACAAAGCTAGTAAGAGGCAGGGCTGGATTTCAATGTGCCGTGGCCTTTCTCTAGGCCATCTGGAAGTGCCTAGGCTCTTAACAGTTTTGCTCTACTCCTTTTCTCTGTGTATCCAGTTGGCCTGCCTTCCCCCAGAGCTACATCTCAGCCCAACCCCATGAGCATGGTCAGCGAGCATCACTCACTCACTCACTCACTCACTCGTCATCCAGCCTTCCCAAATGCAGGCAGTGAAGAGCAGCCTGCGCCGGGACAACACGCAATGAGGACGTGGCCCGGGCCCCACAGAGCAGCCCACCTGTGTGGGCGCTGAGTTGCAGCATAACCTGTTACAGTGGGGATGCACAGGAGGGAGGGCAGGCCTGAAAAGTGGTAGGAATGAGCCAGGGCAAGGGAAGTGGAAAGAATGTTCCAGAAGGAGGGGAGAGCCTGAGCAAAGATCCAGAGATAGGAGAACCCAGCTGAAGGAAAGTGAATGTGTTGGGAGGTTATGAGGTGACCAGTGGTACTAGAAGATACCAGATGGGCGACAGGGGTTTGATCACACAGACCACATAGACCAATGCAGAACAATTCAAGTTGTATTATTTCAGAAATACTCCACGTTCCTGAACCATCACGGCCAAGGACCAGCGTTTTACCTCGGGGGGGACATAAGGCACCATCAGCCCCTTCTGAAGCACTTCTCCCTCGAGTCTCAGCCCTGAGGGTCAGGGGACAGGGGACACACCTGGGTCTGGTCACTGGCTGGGCACACACCGCAGGAGCTCCAGACTGTGTTCTCACCAGTGTCAACACCCACTGCAGTCCACATCAATCCTGGGGTTAAAACCAGGAGGTCCTGGAGGTCGTCATGTCCAGCCCCTCACTTTCTGAAGTCAAGACTGAGCTCAGAGAGGACCGTGACTTACCTAACTTCACACAGCAAGTCGGCGGCCAGGCTGGGACATGGCAGGGCCCTGGGGCTGGCAGCCTGGTTCTGGGGCAGATTGGTAGCTTTTGCACCTATAGTTTACATTCCTCAGAGCCCCCAACTCAGCTATCTTTCCTCCTTCTAATTTCTACCCCAATCCTAACCCCACGACAAGACCTGCCACCATCGGCACCATTTCAGAGGACACTGCAGAAGTGACAGGATGACCTCTAAGACTGGGTTATAAGAGGGATCACAGCCCCCTTCTTGTCTTGCTGAGATCACTCACGTTGCAGGGAGCCAACTGCCATGATGTAAGGACGTTCCAATGCCTTAGGGAGAGGCCCCCTTGGCAAGCACCCGATGCCTCCTCCCAGCAGCCCGCACCAGTCTGCCAGCCATGGGAACGAGCCGTCTTGGCCAGCGAGTCCCCAGTGAAGTCTTGTGCCGACATTTGGACTGTTCCTAAGAGATCCTGAATCAAAAACCATGTAGTTAAGCTGCTCCTGAATTCCTGACCTACAGAAGGAGTGAGATAATAAGCTGCCACATTTGGGGGGTCATTTGTTACACAGCACTAGGTAACTGACACAGGCCCGCACTGCTCATGAGAGAGCCCCTGGGTGACCTGAATCAGAGATATTCAGGGCGTTGGTTACAAATGCACAGATTCCTGGGACTTAACCCCTCCTCCCCGAGTTAGAATGGAAGGGAATGGCGGCAGGCAGGGTGAGAACCTGCATTCTTCATAAAGCCCCTCTCGCGATTCCCATGCACCTCTGAAGCTGAGAAGTACTGAATTAATCTAACTCCCCCTATGGATCTGAAGAGGCTCAGAGAGCTGCTGGAATGATCCTTGCCACACATCTAAGCTGAGGCAGGCCTGGGCCTGGAATCAGCACTAGACTCCCAGCTCAGTGCTCTTCCTACTTCTTTCCTCCCTTGTCCATTTCAGGTTACTTTCTGAGAGGAGTGACCTTTCTGTTTTCTCTTATTTATATTTACAGTGTACACCTAGCAAAAATGCTACATGATTATTTGTCTATGTAAAAGCTAGTTTGGCTCGCAGAGAACTTTGCTGGCACTAAGGAAAATGTGGATGCAGTGCTAGAAAGGATCTGGGGAATGCGGCTGTGCAGAGAGGCTGGTGCTGCCGCCAAACACGGCACCACAACGAGCACACCTTTCACCCACCAAGATACATCAGCTCCAGGCATTCCTCCCGGGCAAACAAAATGCAGTGCGTGTAAGGCAGAAACGCTGGATGAGGACAAGGAGGGAGTGTACTGATCTCCCGTCACCCCTGTAGGTAAGAATAAAAACCCCACTTCTATATTATAGTATTTTGGGCTTAGAAAGAACTCATACACAATCTTATTACGTTACCCTTACTCATTCAGTCTTTCACTGGACACCTGTGTGAGCAGCTACTATGTGCTAGTAACACTGCAGGCACAGGGGATCTGTAGATTTGTTTATTTAGTAAACCTTTATATATGTTTACAATGTGTCAGACACTGGGTTAAGCCCTTTGGAAATATTAACTCACTTAGTCCTTACAACAGCTATGCAGAGTAGATGCCATTATTCTTCCCATCTTACAAGGAAATTGAAGTACACAGAGGTTAAGTCACTTTCCCAAGGTCAAACAGTCAGTAGGGGGCAAAACAGAGATTGGAAGCCCGGGGATCTAGCACTAGACCCCACCCTCTTAAATAAAATAAAGCTTGGTTCCTGTGCTTCAAAACTGCAGTTTTTAGGGTGCCTTGGGTGGCTCAGTCAGTTAAGCGTTTGACTCTTGAGTTTGGCTCAGGTCATGATCTCAGGGTCATGAGATCGAGGCCCACACTGGGTTCCACACTGGGCGTGAAGCCTGCTTAAGATTCTCTCCCCTCCCAGGGGTGCCTGGGTGGCTCAGTCGTTAAGCATCTGTCTTCAGCTCAGGCCATGATCCCAGAGTCCTGGGACTGAGCCTCACATCAGGCTCCCTGCTTGGTGGGAAGCCTGCTTCTCCCTCTCTCACTCCCCCTGCTTGTGTTTGCTCTCTAGCTGTGTTTCCCTCTGTCAAATAAATAAATAAAATCTTAAAAAAAAAAAAAAAAAAAGATTCTCTCTCCTCCTTCCCCCATCCATACCTCTCTCTCTCTATTTTTTTAAAAAGTCACAACTCCAGTTTTTAAATTCCCATGATCACAGAGGAAAAGGTGAAGCCCAGAGATATCTTCTGAATTTCCCCAAGTCACACAGTGCTGAGACTAAAAGCTTGGTCTGATTCCAGGCAGCATTACTTTGCCCCCCTGTTAGTGTCTGTTCACAAAGCAGGTCTAGCAGAAGATGGGCGTGAAGGCAGCAAACAAGGAAGGCATTTCTAGAGCCCAGAAAGACAGAGAGTTTCTCTAGGACCCTACTGGCAAATCTAAAGTATCCCGAGAGAGCCCCAAGCAAATGAACAAGGCTCACTCACTGTCCAGGCTGTCATGATTTGTGACTGTCTGCTGCCTGCCCCTATTCATGCCTCCAGATATTTTGGGGGCAGTGTTATTTATAGACCACATTTCTATTTATATTTTCATTGAATTCCTGTTAACCCTAGCTAGATTCCCCCCAGACCCCCAAAACCTAGAGAGAGGAGGATAAGAACTCTTTCTCACCAAATAAGTCAGGGGCAAAGGTGAAGGTCAAAGTCTTGGCTATGTGTGCAGTCTTTCAGCAGGAGCCCCTTGCAGGGAAGCATTCAAGACAAGGGGGCTTTCTGCACTTTCCAAAGGAAATGGGGGGTTGGGGGAAGGGCACAAAGCTGGCCTTATACAGAGGCAGCCATATTCTGCCAATGCAGTGGGATTTGAGGTGGGCCTACAAGACCTCTGCTTCCCTAAAATGTTTTCTCTTTTGTATGATGTTTCATCATTAGACATTGATTCTTTTTGGTCTTAAAAGCTATTAGATCACAAAATATTGGGCCTATGAGAAAACCTAGTCAGTATCAAGTCCAGTCCTAGTATTTTCCAGATAGGGCAACTCAGCCTCAGAGAGAGCTAGGACCTCTTCTCATGGGGGATCTGAATGAATACACTGAATTCTACTACAATGCACAGGTGTTGGAGGAAGAACGGTCAGGCACAGTGAAAGAAACTGGGGACAGCAAAGTAGGCTCAGAATTCCTCTAACGCCAAGTTTTCGGAATGAACAGGTAAAACCATGTGATGTTTCCCAAGGTTCTCTTTGGTGCCCCAAACGAAAACTTTCTGGTTGTAGGGCCATATAGAAAAACAAAGGCAAAGTGAGATTTCTTTCTTTCTCTTTCTTTAGTCCCTTGTTGAGGTGTGGTTTAGGAAACTGTGATGATTGTTCCTATGCGGTTACTTTATAGGCATGTGTTTACAAAGCCTGTCTTCTGGAAGTCAATTATTCCCTTCTGGCCACTATGCCTGCAATTCCAGCATTGGCCACTAGATGGCCGGCTCAACTTGGGTAGGTCAAGTGAAAGGTAACAGAAGTTAGTGTCATCTAGACAAGACCTTTACTGTAGGAATGTAACACTTTTATTAAGTGTCCAAAAAGGACATTGATCAGCCTCTAATTGATATAATTAAAAGAACATAGAGAACTTGAAACGAAGTTTAAAGAAATGCTGAAACACTCTGGTACACACACACACACACCCCCACCCCCCACCCCCCGTTTCACACATCAAAGCTCACCTGTCAATCTCCAGGCAATACAACTTTGGTCAGTCTCATTCGGCAGCAAGCACAGCTTAGAAGGAGCTTAGAAGAAGGACCTGCCGTTTATTAGCTGAGTGGCCTTGAGCAAGTTGCATACCCTCTGGCCCATGATGCTTCATTTGTAAAGTCGGGCTACTGTCAACAAATTGGGGGATCTATGCAGGTGAAACCGTATCTGCACAGTATCTGGCAAGAGTATGTACTTAAATGATAGCTATAGGGTGCCTGGGTGGGTTAAAGCCTCTGCCTTCGGCTCAGGTCATGATCTCAGGGTCCTGGGATCGAGGTCCGCCTCGGGCTCTCTGCTCAGCAGGGAGCCTGCTTCCTCCTCTCTCTGCCTACCTCTCTGCCTACTTGTGATCTCTCTGTCAAATAAAGAAATAAAATATTAAAAAAAAATGATAGCTATAATGCTTAGGGAGAAAGGAGCTTTTCGTTTTTGTTTTTTTATTAGAGAGAGCCAAAGTAGAGGGAATGGCAGAGGGAGAAGTAGACTCCCTGTTGAGCAAGGAGTCCGATGCAGGGCTCAATCCCAGGACTCCGGGATGAATGACCTGAGCCCAAGGCAGATGCTTAACCGACTGAGCTGCTCAGACGCCCTGGGAGGAGTCTTCCATGGCCAATTCCACAAAAAGTTATCCTGGACCACTTGCTAGTAAGAGAACAGCTCTGCCCACCTGAAAAACTTACTTAAGCTGTCTTCACTAATTAGCAATTATTAAAGGTGTAAATTCCTTTTGAGATCAGAAAGAAGAAGCAGAGAGTAATCACTGTGCCAAGCAGAGAAGGCACCAAATTACCAGCCACTGGCTCATCTCAATCCTCCACCCTTGACTCCCTCATTTTGAAATTTAGGTTTGCAGAGTTGTTTTATACAGAAGAGCAAAAGATGCTTCTTTTAAAAATTGGGATTTTTTTTGGGGGGGGGGGATCTTTTGCCAGACACTCCTTAGAAGAGACCCAAGCATTTTCCCCTCCTAACTGTGCACACAGACTTTAGACATACTCGTGCTACGCTATCTTCAAAACCACAGAGGACTGATTTCGTATGCCAGCCTCTCCCACCTCCAATTCAAAGAGACTTCCGAAATAAAAACTATTGCAATCTCCTTGGCCCCAAACTTCACACCATCTTGGAGGAGCAGGGAGAAAGAATGTCCTGACTTATAGCTGATGAGGGAGTGTGGCTGGAGCCCGAGCATCCTCCCAGTTAGGCTGGAGAGTGGGGGACAGAGGCTGGGCTGTGACTTATGCCTCCCTTCCACAGGGTGCCAGAAACTCAGGTCTGCGTAGGGAAGTGAGGCCAATGAACCAGCTCTTACCAAGTTACCTGTGGGTCAGAAATTGATTCAGGAAGGCAGGATCAGTGGTTTACATTACATGGATGGACTGAACATAACCCAACACCATGGGAGTCCTGGACACAGAATCAGACAGCCTAGGGAAGGGCTTCCCTGGACCTTCAAGCACTGCCTCTCAAACTTTCCTGTGCAGGTAAGTTAACTGCAGGCTGTGATTTAGGGGGCCTGGGGTGCGGCCAAGACGGCACTCCCAGCAGGCTCTCAGATGATGTTTGTGTGACTCATCTGTGAACCAAATTTTGAGCAGCAGACCTTGAAACGCACAAGCCTACAGGCAAGACCTCACTCCTGGCAAGGCTCCCAGAGAGAGCCCCCCCCCCCCCATTTTCTGTCCAGCTCCATTAGCAACAGTCACCAAATGACCAGCATGTATTAAATGCTTACTGTGTACTGAGCCCCCGGGCGGGGAGCGGTGGCTTTTACAGAGAAGACTAGGAGGAGCGGCAGAGACCCTGAGTGAAGCTGTCGACGGTCAGGCAGCCATCTGACTCAGGTTCCTCTGGCTCTAAGGCCTCCAGGGCTGAAAGGCAGTGCTTACCTGCCTCCTCCAGGAAGAGAAGCACCATTTCAAGTTCAGATAACTACTGACAAGTAGAAAGCCCCGGTGTGACCCCAGATCTGTTTGAGCCCAGAGCTGAGTTTAGGTCTGCTGGCACCACCGGGCCGCCAGAGGCCTGGCAGAGCTGTGGAGTCCTGCAGCTTCCTTTGGGACTGGCCCCATCTCATTCTCACTAAGGTGAAGCCTGGCCCTTCTGCTCTAGCCTGAGGAGAAGCAGAGGCACAGGGCCTCTCCATCAGCCCCTGCCCCTGGAGGGCAGAGAAGAGTTCGTGCTGCCAGGCAAGCCCTCCTCGGCCCACGCACTTCCTCTCCTGCTTTCTAAAGGTGCATTCAGGACAGCAGACTCCATCTCCAGGCCATGCCAGTCCCTCAGGCCCACTGTGGTCTGGAGGCCAGGCAGCCTGGCATCTGGGGACCCCTCACTGGACATCAGTCCTTGGTACTGTGGAGGTGAAGGAGAGGAGGCGTTTTCAGGGCCCAGAGGGACTATGCTGCTCGAAGCCAGGCAGCCTCTGGATGAATGGAGCATCAGTTCGTAAGGGCCTAAGTCTCCAAGGGTCGGCTCAATGCCTACCAGGGAAGAGCTCTGGCTTGGGGCTTCATCCCTGGGCCTGGGTCCAGTTGGGGTGACCTTGGTGAAGAGTGGAAGGGTCAGGCCAGGGACACTGTGGAGATCTGCCATCAGTGCCTCTCACCTCTGAAGAAGGGCGGGGTAAGCGCCCTGTCAATGGACTTCTGTTCTCCCTCCTTCACCACCACTCACTGGCCCCCCTCATCCCCCCACTGAGTCCAAGACCCAGAAACCAGAGTGTCTAGTGCCTGGAGGCTCCTGGAAAGGGAGGCTGGTGGCAGGCACTCCCCAGGTGAAGTCCAAGGTGTGGGTTTGGGTCGGTGCTGGGAAACACTGGCTCCACCCCAGGCCCCAGCACAACCGTGAGCACCCCACTCTCCACCTCTCCCTCACCCTCACCCCTCATTTCAGCGCGTCCTCTTGGCTGTTCCTCCAAAATGGGTTTCAGGCCGACTCCCCTCCATGCCATTGTCCGGCCATCTGTCCACCCTCATCTCTTACCGTGCCTCGCCCCTCCAGCTGGGTCTCCCACTCCAGGCTTGCTCCCTGGGGGGCCCCTCCAGCCTCGGCCACATTCACAACAGAAATCGGATCCTCTGGCCCCTCAGTCTGAGACCTTCTCACTGCACACAGGACAAATCCGTACCCCTGAGTGTGGCCCAGCAGCCATGCCAAAAGCTCACGCAGTCTCATCGACCAGTCTTCTCTCAGTGCCCCAGAGACCCAGAACCTTCTTCCTTCTCCTGCCTCAGTGTCCCTCCTGCCCTCACCTGTCACACCTGGGGTCAGGGCACTGGCCCGTCAGGCATCCACACCTGAGTGAGTATTTAGTTACAGGGCTGCTCCTGGGGCACAGCAGTCCTCTCGAAGTGTGGAGTGAAGGGTCTGACCTTTGTGAGAGAACTTTCAGGCATTAGCTAAGGAAATAATTTATCTTCAGTGGGAGAGACCAGGAATGTCACAGCTACCTGAAATCATGACAGTCCGGTGTCTCTGCCAACATACAAGGCGAAGCCTGGTCACTCTGGTTTAACTTATTCAATTTTGGGCCTCAGCAATTAGCAAGAGCTGCGCCTGAACCCCGCATCTGGATGCCCAGGTCTGGGCACATTTTTCCTGCACATGAAATGAAACAGACTGACTAGACCATGAAAAGATGCACATTTTTGCTGAGACCAGAGGCCTCTTATGGGAGGTGCTACTCCCTTCAGGGCTGAGGGTTTGGAGTGGATATTTAGAATTCCCTCTGGACAAAGAAGACAAATTGTAATGAAGTGATCGGACCCTCTCCCTAGTCTTGAAAGTTGGGGGTGACACAGGCCAGGGGACCTGATCCACATTTCCTTACGAAAGTCAAAGGGGCCTTGGAGTGGTTGCCTCCCCTGCCCAGCCCCTTATTCCCAGGGAGAACTGGCAGCTCCCATGACCCCATGACGAGAGCCTACTGGTGGCCGCCGCTGTGTGATCATAGTGAGGTGGGGGGGGTGCGGCCCAGGGCTGCTCAGGCCCCTCCCCACCTCCCAGATCAGCCCCCTGGGTGGGTCATCAACTCCTCAGCAAGCAGATCCTTACAACGCCCTGCTGGCGTAGGCAAGAAGCAGCAAGAAGTACCACCAGGGCTGAGAGACAATGGGCAGAGCTGAATCAGCACTGGGTGGGAAGGCAGCTGAGGGGAGAGCAGACGAAAGCCCATGGCCATGTCCAGTCGCAAAGCCACCTGGAGGAGAGGCAGGTGTGCGGCCTGAACACGTCTTCCTTTGCCCACCCAGCGCTTGCCCTGCACTAACAGCTTGGAATGTCTTCCCAAACCATCATTGACCCATTTGATACAATGGGAAACTGACCCTGGAGGCTGTATGCCTGGACCCGAGCCACAAAGTGTATGGCAGTTTGGGGAGGCCTCTCCTCCCAGGCAGCTTTGTGGCAGGAGACATGCCCTGGAGCTTCTCCGGGGCATAGCTCCTGTCTGCCCAGCAATCCATGGTGACTGGCCCCCACGCCCCCCCACATGCTTCACCCTCTTGCTGTTCTTCAAATGCATGCGTTCAGTGGCACTCAGGTCAATGACCTTGCTGTCCCCTCGGCCCGGCACCGCAAACCCTGGTCTGGCCGTGCTGGCTCAGTGTCACCTCTGCAAAGAGGCCCTTTTTGACCACTCATCTCATTCCCCCAAGTCACGACACCTGGTTACTTTCCTTCTGGCCCTTATCACTACTGGAAATTGCTCATTTCTTTGCTTTCTGACTCCCCCACTGGCAGGTGAACTTCCTGAGGGCAGAGGCTCGGGCTGGCTTGCCTCCCTGGCATCACCAGTGCCTATAGCTAGGCCTGGAACACAGTAGGTGCTCAATGAATCCAAACGGCAGGAAGGAGCGAATGTAGTTCTTTGACATAGCATTGAACTAGTGGCCAACAGCAGGCCCCAAGAACCACCCCTCCAGATTACAGAGGGAGAGAATGATTTTGGGTGTGGGGCGCTAATTACAGCGAGAGAGGACCCAGCACTTCCAGGCGAGGTTAGAGGAAAGCCACTTTGAGAACAGTACACCGTGCCTCTTAGGCCTCTAATCTGGTCGACCTTCTCAAAACCCTGGCATTATCAGCAGACCCTACTTTTCCTTCTCCATCCCGTTGAAGGTTTGTCTTTCCCTGCCACCCAGGTCCTCAGTGAGGCTCAGGAACCTTTCGGGCACGCTCCCTCAGGCGTTTGCGAGCGGCTGCCTCCCTCCTGGCTTCCGAGGCCCTGTGGGGAGGCCTCCCCTGGGCTGGCGCCTGGTGCAGACCCACAGAAACGCCTCCAGCCCAGGGAGTAAGCGCCAGCTCTAGCCACAGACATCCCTTCCCCCTGCTTCCTCAGTGGTCGAACAAACACCGGATCTGCCGCGCAGGGAGAGGAAGGCCTGGGAGACTGTGCTTGCCGCTCACCCAGCGCCCTCCGGCCCTGTGACTCCGAACTGCTTCTCCGCAGAGGGGCCGCTCTGTAAACTGGTGAGCCAGCACAAAGGAACCGAGCATGCCTGCTATCCAAAAATACAGGTGTCCGAGCTCACCAGCTCCCGCAGCTGGCAGCACCCCCTTCAATTATTCGCTTTCCTTCCTCAGCTAGCCTAGCCCGCTTCTCCGGGATCCATCAACGCTGGAGTCTGATGCCTATGGGTGGGACCGACTCAGCGATCAGGATGAAGGGGCTTTCTAGGAGCTCAGAGGCCCAGTCCCGGGTAGCACACAGGGACACTGATGGGCTATGAGCGGGACGGAGCCTCGCAGAGCCTTCGCAGAGTGAATTCCCCTCTCTGCTCCTCTGCCTGGCTTCTGGGCTCCCCAGGTCCCTGGTTGCGGTTGTTTGCTTTTTACATCAGCAGCTAGCTACACAGTCTACTTCACTCTGTAAAGGCCATTTCCTTCCAGAGAGCCTCCTTGGACTGACAAAATCAGGATACACAGGAAATCTGCTCCAATCCCAGGATGGGCAAGAGGAGATGGATTTTCCACAACAGTCTTTTAAAACACGGCAGAAAGTTCCATGTAAACAGTAGGCTGCCCTGAGAGGCTGCGGAGCCCACTGTGCTTGGTCAGCTGTCCTAAAGAACATCACTTCTGTGCACCCTTCCAAAAAGCAGGAGACCCAGAAAGCAAAAGGTACACTGGTGAGATCATCTCCCCGGCTCTCCTGCACATCTGCAAGTCTAATTCACAAGGCACTAACAGCCTTGTCTGAATTATCTTTTCAAAGGTGTTTGTAAAGAAACAGCTTAGAGGACAGAGGTAGTGTTCTGCTCTGGAGAAAGCAAGTCTGCATATCCCCTTCATCCACAGAGACAGTGTGTCTCTCCGGAGCAAACGGGGTAGGTTTGCTTACTGCACGCTATAAGAGGTGTGGTCTCCCTAAGGTCTGGGTTCCTCTCCCATAAAGTAACCCACAGGCATTGATCTGGGCCCACGGGTCACCCCCAAGGGACTTGGAGGCAATGCAAACGGGCCCTAAGAAAGTCTCTATCTGACTCAGAAGTCTCCTATTTCCTGCTGGCATTCACGCAATCAGGGTAAGCTAACTAGCTGGCTTGCAGATAGGATAAAGTCTTGGATCTTGGCTCTGTCGCAGTTCTTGACCATTGTTCTGCTGCTCCTCCTGGGGTCAAATGCTGCTGCCCAGTCCCCATGTTCCAGGTCTGTCCTGTGTCCAGCAAGCTCAGAAGAAGTCCCAAGTTATCAAAATACATGAAAATCACAGAAAAGATTTTTCCCCCAAAAAACCAGTGCTCTGCTTTGCAAAAGAATTGATCACATGACTCTTAAATAGAACTGTATTTAGAACACCTAAAGGATGATGTGATTTGTCCCACAGGGCTGGATTTGCGGGGGTTCTCAGGAGTATGCCTTCATGTAAAACAATGGGTTCACCTCTGCTTTTCTCTTGGAGGTGGGCCCGCCCAGAGGACAGGCCTGGGAGTGCCGCTTCTCAGGGACTACCACTGTTAACCACCACCTCCTTCTGAGAGACCAGCCGGCATGCCTGTCCACCAACACTCACTAACCCCTTACAATAAAAATCAACTGTTCGGGTCTGTAGCTTATGTAACTGACTCCTGCCAATATCAATTTCCTGGCTTTGATAATGACCTGTGGTTACCTGAGGCATGACCACTGGGAGAAGCTGGCCAACGGGTGCCCCACTCACTGGCTGTGTGATGGCAGAAAATGATCTCACTTCTGGAGCTGGGAACAAGGCCACCCACCCTCCAGTGTGGTGGTGGAAGGGGAGGGGAGGAATGTAGAGTGCCTTGCCGTTTTGCAATGTCTTGGGAGTCTAAAAAAAAAAAAAAAATGCTGGGACTTAGGAAACCAAGCAGGCAATTTTGAAAGCCTTGGGGCTATTCTGTTTGCAATCATATTAAAATAATAATACATGAAATGGTTTAAGTGCAAAAAAAAAAATCAATTGTTCAGCAGCAGTGACCTCAGGCACTCAATAGGAGAGCCCTTACAGGTCACCCGAGTCCCCGTGAGGCTCAGGGCACCTCCCTGCCCCACACGGTGTTTTCCGGAAGCACAAGATAGCAGTGGCAGCTGGAAGGACCACTGGGATGCTGGGTCCTTGGGCAGAAACTCCCAGGTGCCTAGCCTGGGGGATGTGGGGGCAACAAAGTGGGTGGAAGGAAGCTTCTAGCTATGGCTGGCTGGGGTAATTCCTCCCTGCCACAAAAGTCAGCTAAAGCAGCAGGGGCTATCTGCCTCACTCTCACATGATGTGAAACTGGAGGGATACTTCTCCTTCTCCTCTTCTCTCCACTCCCAGGCCGTCAGGTCCTGGCATAATTCTCCGCCTCTACCTGCCTGAAAAACCACTTGGGTTTTCGTTCTAGAGCTGCCTTACTGGAGAGAAGCAGCTGTCCCACATGAAGGTCATAGCTCCTCCTCGTCCCTCCTGGCAGCTCTGTGGGCCTCACAAACACATGGATGGGCCCGGGCATAGTGGATCTTCACCTCTAGGCCCAGAAAGCAGGTTCAGACGGGGGCTGGGGGGGACAACTGGGCTGGTGAGGAGCCCTCACTGAAGACAGTTTCCCAACTGACCTTCATCCAGGATTGGATTGATATGCAGGTGTCAGAGCTCTGGCCTCCTCATTGCACTGGCTCTCTGATCTCCCCTTCTAGACCCTGCTCCCAGCCGTCCTGGCCCAACCCCCACTCCAGCCAGACTGCGGACTGCGGGACACTCAGTCTTCTGGGATGGGGCCTCTGCCTTCGGCCACAGAAGCCCCAGACCCTCACCATTCTTCCAACCCGCAGGCTGACCCTGAACTCAGGCCAGACACACCCAGATATACCACAAGCCTTTGTCTTAGATTCTAGGATTTATGGCTCACATGTGGGATTTTTTTTTTTTTTTGCCAGGATTTGATTGGCAGATGAAGGCACTTGTGACCATATAAAGTCATGGTTTCCTTCTTTTCTCTCAATTCCTTTGCTTTCTCTGTCACTCCCACCAGCCAGTCAAACTCCTGTGAGCCCCCTGCCCAAGCCTGCGGCCAGCCCATCACATCCTTCTGGAGATAATTGGCGCTCTCTGCTTTCTCCCGTGGTGTTCCTTGCTCCAAAATTCCAGGCACAGCAAAGGGCTGGCAGAGCTGCTCCCGAGGCTGGTGGCTAGCCCTCCCGAGGCTTCTAGCAGTGAAGACAGCTCGTGTGTCTGACTCAGGTGCTGCTGAGTCACGCTGCTGGGACTGAGCCCGGCGGAATGGGCAGGTGGCCTCAGACACCCTTCTGAGAGCCAGGCAGGCAAAAACAGAGACTTCACTGGTGTTAGATAATAGAATAGATGCTGGCCGCTGCCCAGACACCCTCACCAGCACGTGGTCCCACCCCTCACTGCTGTGGGTGTTCACTGCTGGCGGCGCACAGTTGCCCCTTCTCCAAAGGCATGCCCTCTGACAGCGCTTAGGAGACACTTTGCCCCCGGCTCCATGCCCCTGTGTTAGGGGCGGCTTCCAGACAAAGGATGACCTGTGAGGAGTCTCTTATAATGGGACAACCTGGTGCCATTCCCCCCAGGGCTTCTTCACCTGCCCTGTCCTGCTTCTCTCACTGCCCTAGGATGTTCATCTGAGAGTGGCCCCCAGGTCACTTGTGTAAGAATCCTCGCTTTAGGCTCCACTTTTAGGGAAACTGGCCTAACATAGAAAACATTCATCATTGTCATTCCTCCTTCCTCTCTCCTCCTAGGAGACCCCCCTCCTCAATTCCTGGCTTGGGACAGGCTGGGAACCCTCAGGCCCACGCAGCTCTCCCTAGCTTGGGTCTGATTGTATTGCCTTCTGTTTTCCTTCCATTCAAGTGAGGGAGTGAGTAGAGTATGAAAGGGTTAGGAAGTTTCTAGGGGGCAGGGAGAAGCCCGTAACAGGCCTGGGTGGGATTCCACACACCAGCAATGCCCACTCTGAAGTCCTGGAAAGTGAGTGAGCAAGAGAGAAGCATCAGAGGAGAAAAGCAGCAAAACAGGGAAAGGAAACTTCCTTTGGATGCAATGGGGGCCAGCTGACCTTCTTCCTCTCTATAATATCACCCACTGTGTACAGGTCCCATCACGTCGGGGCTGGAGCAGATCCTGGGCTGGCCTTTCCCGGGAGATGCGGGTGGCATGGGGGCAGGTGATTTTCTTTATTAATAGCCGCCATTTACTGAGAACTTACTATGGGGCAGGCACTGTGCAAAGTGCTTCCCCTGAATCCTTTTCATCCTCACCACAAGGCTGTAAAAGAAAAGTGAAGCTCAGAGAGGATCCAGTCCTGCAGCAGCTAATGGCGTGTCCTCCTCTGAGGTGGCTAATGGGGTGGGGAGCCCTGGCCAGAGGTTCTGGTGCAGATTATGCCTCCTGGCTGTGTGGCCCATGCAAGTCTATTAGCCTCCCTTGGCCTCAGTTTCCTAGTCAGTAAAATGGGGATAATAACCTCACTGGGAGGAGCAAATGAGAGCACACATGTGAGTATGCTGTGTGAAACACTAGGCATGTGTCAGGAACTGGTCATCTTAGGGGCTAATATTTATTTACATCCCACTACAGGCTAGCCACAGTTCTAAGCCCCTGTTATGTATTGATTCATTTTATCCTGACCACAGCCCCATGAAGTAGATACAATTATCATGCCTATTTTCCAGTTGAGAATACTGAGGCATAAAGAAGGTAACACACTTGATAAAAGCCCGACCTAGCAGGGGAAGGAAGCCAGGCAGTGTGATTCCCCAGATGTTGGACTCTGGCAGCAGCCGGCCAGGAGCCTTGTGATTCCCCGCCATAGTCAAAGCCCACTCGGAGGTCAGCTCGAGGCCCTCCTCCTTCAGGAGGCCTTTCCTGTCTTCCTCAGCTCACTATGACACACTCCGAACACACTCAGAATTGCATCGTGGTAGAGAGGGTCTCACATCCTGCCTTCATCGATTCCTTCTTTAGGGAGTAGGTCTTGCCTCTCTCATTGCTCCTAGTAGCTTAAGGATTCCTTAGATGAAGGAAACAAATCTATATCCCTCCCTAGCCCTCTAGGCCAGCCCAGCCCCCAGCCCCAGGTACTGATTCCCAGGCCTGGCTCAGGCTGAGAGCCAGGCAGGCAAAAACAGAGTACGCGTATGATGACGAGGTGCTATTTCCCTGGAGCACTGGCCACCGGTGAGAGAAAAAGCCCAATATTCTCGAAGAAACAGGCAACCTTCATGCCGTCGAGGACAAGCCACTCCTGATACCAGGCCGCCATGCTGGCTTCATGGTGGCTCTGGGACATCCGTGTCCCACAGCATCACAGTTGGGCTCCCAAGCTTTGCTGGGCACAGCATCCGGACTATACTGGAGCAACATCGAAGGGCATACACACCTGGGTGTTGGACATTCCAGATTCCCTCAGGACTCAGCGTGAAGCCAGGTAGGGCGTGAAAGTCCCCCCCACACGACCTCCTCATCCAGGAACAGAGAAGCAGTCCTCTGCCTCCATGGAAGTAGCACAGAGGGGAGATTCTCTATACCCTCCCTGACTGGTTCCAATCTGCCCAAACTGTGGGATGTGGAAGTTCTTCCTCATAGCTAAATTATTTCTCCCCAGTTTTAGCATGAGACTCAGAAGACAGCCAACCCTTCGTGCTCCTGTCTTTCCCTGCTCCAGCAGACGGGGCTGTGTGAGGTGCACCTGTCAGAAAGGCCCCGCTCTCTGAGGGCAAGGCCCCTGTGTGTATTTGCAAGTCACCAGGCAGGTGCTGAGCATGGGGTGAAGGTGGGCCAGAGAGTGATGAAGCAAGGGCTCTGCTTCTTGCAAAGGTCCACTGATTGCCATTGCCCGGGGCCCAGCAGTAACGGGGGGCAGGGGGAGGCCCACTGTGGCGCAGCCCAGCCTCAGCGCCTGGGGAAAGGCAGGGGATCTGGAGCCGAGAGGCAGCATCGCTCCCGGGTTCAGGGCAGAGCCCACACCAGAGCAGACCAAAGTTCACACCTCAGCTCTGCCACTTTTTATAACAAGTTACCCAACATCTCTGAACCCCAACATCTTCATCCCCCAAGCAGAAATTAGAATACACACAGAGATTTGCTTATGATAACAAAAAAAGCACTTTGTAAGCTACAAACTGTACACCAATTTAAAACGTCATAGCAATAGCAGACTAGGACACATCTGGGCAGGCGCTTCCCTAAATTACACATAAACCCAT
Source organism: Spilogale gracilis (assembly GCA_004023965.1). Lineage (NCBI taxonomy): Eukaryota > Metazoa > Chordata > Mammalia > Carnivora > Mephitidae > Spilogale > Spilogale gracilis. Next base: position 158,644 of record PITA01001888.1, on the reverse strand, counting down.
TGCTGTAAACATGTTCCTAAATGGTGTAGTGGTCAACAGCCCTTATGGCCAGACACACCTGGGTTCAAATCCTAACTCTGCCAGCGCACAGGCCCGGTCACACAAGCTCTCCGAGCTCCGGCTGGGGAACGTGCCAGGAGGATCCAAAATCGGACACGGGGAATGTGCTCAGTTTAAGGGTGTCTGTGATTACAATGGAACTGGTGGGAAGAGCTCAGCCTGGAGTTCCTTCATCCTTTCACAAAAGAACTTGATCTTTCTGTGCTTTCCATAAAGAGGAAACCAAAGTCCCAATGCCTAAGAAATTCCTTAGAAGTTACATGGCCAATTGAGATGGCCTGGGAACAGTGGGAGAGGCCCGTTTGAGGGCAGTGGCCTTCCCAGCCAGGGGCTTCCCCTCCTCTGGGGAGTTATTCGGATGTAGATTCCTAGGCCCACACTGCCCAGCATTTTCAGTGTAGCAGCCAGCCTTTTCTTGGCCTAAGAAATATTTCTCCCCAGGTTGCCTCCCATCCCAACAGTGCGGCCATCCAAAGCTTACCTGGAAGAAAGGGGATGATTCTCTGCTTGGGGTCCTTCTGGCCACCTTCAATGGGAAACTTATCCAAAAGCTGCATCTGAGAAGCCAGACAGAGGGACAGAATTCAGAAGCCTGGAACAGCCCTCAGAGTCCCTTCCCCACTCCATTCCACGGCTTCAGAGCCCCACTGCCCTTGTATGGATGAGTGACACCTCAACCCCTCATTTCACAGACGATTAATAAACCACATGAGGCATGAGAGAGAAGAGGCCAGAGCTCTCTACGTATCAAAGGGGTGTCTGAACAACCTCAAGGAGGCGTGGAGGCATGGGGGAAAGTATCTGAAGATGCCCCCTTATGAGGCCATGGGAGAGGCAGGCCGCAAGTGGGGTTTCCAGAGCCTTCTTTGGGCCCATCTTCCTTCATACATCATCTGCTGGGTGAGCCCTCAGCCACTGGCCCTCTCACACCCTCCTGCGCCAGGACAGGGGAAGGCCCCACCTAATACTTCAGACAGACCACCCACCTTCCAGAACCACTCTGCGGAAACAGACCCAGATGTTATTTTAATTGTAAAACAAAACACCCAGCCCACTGCCCCCACTGCTGGAAGACCCCCTCCTCCATTTCCTACCTTCCCACCCTGAGATTGCTGCTGTTTTTCCAGGGACAGACCCACTGAAAGAGTTTCCAGGGTTCTGGAGGAATAACTATTTTTTTTTTCTTCTGCTATTCTGGGCTAAAATTCTGCATAAGCTGGAAAAACACACAGGAGACAGGATGGACAAGGCCACGGCCCCCGTGTGGGTGATTAATCTCCTTTCCAAGGCACAGGCTGAAGCAGGAGGAGAAGGGACAGAACAGGATCTATATCTGCGGCCGCAGCTGTGTGACCCTGGGCAAGCCACAGAAGCTTTCTCTATAGGGCTCCAGGCACCTTGGTCAAATGAAGATCAGTCACATAGATATCTGAAGTCCATTCCTTCCTTTAAATATTTATTGAACACCTACTTAGAGCACAACATCAAGAAAACGGAAGTGAAGAAAACAACAGGGGTGCTTAGGTGGCTCAGTCAGTTAAGTGTCTGCCTTTGGCTCAGGTCATGACGCCAGGGTCCTGGGATCGAGCCCCCCCGCCATGGGGCTCCCTGCTGCTCAGCAGGGGTCTGCTTCTCCCTCTGGCTCTGCCCCTCCCTCTGCTCATGCTCATGCTCTCTCACTCTCTCTTGCTCTCTCTCATAAATAAAATCTTTTAAAAAACAAAGAAAGAAAAGCAACAAAGTCCCTGCTTTTGGGGAGTTCACATTCTAGTGGAGGGGGACAAAGAGTAAACAAATAAATATGTACTGATAACACATATGAAGAGAAATGAAGTCGGGGAAGGTGTTGGAGCAGAAGAGAGGTTGCTCCTTTGTATAGTGTCCTGAGACAGGACTCAGGAATCAGATAGCAATTCAGCAGAGACCACAGGAAGTAGGGCAGCAAGCCCCAAGGAAGGCAGAGAATGTTCCAGCAGGGTAAATGGGAAATGCAAAAAGAGCTGAAAAGGCCAGTGTGGTTGCTGTGGACTAAAGTGAGTACGGGCTTAGGTGCAGGCAGTGAGATCCGAGACGTGGACTAGATCACGGGGAGGATGGCTTAGCTTCAGGTTCATGAATGGGCCACAGGGTGGAAGCAGGGAGACCATGTAGGAGCCTCCTGATGGAATCTGCACGAGATTTCACGGGTGCGTGTGCACCTGCATGTGTTCCCCTCCACGTGCCCACCCACCCAGCTCTAACACATGATTTTAGGATTCTCTCTTGCACAATCATTATCCAACACGCATAGGCTATTTAGAGCCCATGCGTGAAGGGCGGGTCGTTGTTGGATTCGGATCAAAACAAAGCAGAGTCCACACCATTATTAAGTTTCACTTCCTGAGCACAGACTGAAATTTAACAAAAGCTGGCTCATGAGTTTTCAAACCCTAATGTTGTAAGTCTATCTCTCAAACATGTAATAACTGTCTGTTTCATGTAAATATATCCACTGGGCCGTAATACTACTAACTTGCATTTAGGATATTTTTTTAAATTAATACATTTTCAAACAAATTCAATGCAGAATAGCACTCCCGTTTTCACCTTTTGCCATTTTCCTCACCCATATTCTGTTTTGTACATGCTATTTCTGCATTACATAAAAATTCATGTTCACTGGAGTGCCTGGGTGGCTCAGTCATTAAGCGTCTGCCTTTGGCTCAGGTCATGTCATGATCCTGAAGTCCCGGGATCGAGCCCCGCATCGGGTTCCCTGCTCGGCAGGAGCCTGCTTCTCCCTCTCCCCTCCCCCCATCTCATGTTCTCTCTTTCAGATATTTATTTTATTTAAATATATAAAAAAAAGAATTCATGTTCACTGATGGGAAAACTAGAAACTACAGAAGCCATGGATGAACAAAAAGAATAAGAATCACTCCTAATTCCTCCCCTGGAAAAAGTGACATTAATGTTTTGGGGGTATATAGCCTTTCCAGACATTCTTCCATGGATGTAAATAAAATGAGCTCCTCAACACTCCTATACCTTGTAATGAACAATTTTCCATGGCAATGAATACTTCCACATTAGCACCTCTAATTGTGACATGGAATGTCAGTGTTTGGATGGACCATAGTTTATTTATCTGCTGTCCTACTGTTGGATATTTAGGTTGTTTCTGACTTTTCTCTACTCTATATAGTAGTGCTAGAGTGGACATCCCTGTCCATGCGTCTTCCTTAATACCAACACTTCCTTAATACTATTTCCATTTTTGCTTCATTCCAGTGGAATGTACACATATTTAGAGGTGCCCTAAATCCTCTCTGGAAGAAGACTGTAGATAAATTGGTGGCTAACTAACATATATAGGCCAGGCTTAGGGTCTCTGAGCAATGGCTCCATAGAATTTCTGAGGAAGAGTACAGAGATGTCTGAGAAGGAAGCTAGGCCCACCCATGTGCCCTGCTGTGGAGTGGTCTGCCCTCATCTAACTGCCCTTAGGGCACCTGCATGGCTAAACTGGTTAAGCACCTGACTTTGGCTCAGGTCATGATCTCGGGGTCCTGGCATCAAGCCCCGCATTGGGCTCCCTGTTCAGCTTAGAGGGGAGTCTGCTTCTCCCTTTCCCTCTGCCCCTCCCCTACTCATGGGCATGCACACTCTCTCTGTCTCTCCCTATCTCAAATAAATTCAAAAAAATTTAAAAACAAAACAAGAATTCTTATCCCGAAAGAGGGTGGCCAGCTGTGCCCAACAAGCTGTGGGATTTAACCAAGCTGGGGTTTAAAGGAGTTAGGTTCTGACTGCTACATGGCTCTTTAGACCCAAGATTCTGAGATTCTCACGAACAGCGCACAGGGAACGAGGGGCCAACAGGAGTGGGCAGAGGCAGGCAGAATTCACACGTTCATTCCTTTCCTCTAAAAACACTGGCTGTGTGCCTTCTAGATGTCAGACCCTCCAGTAGACACAAGAAATAAGTTAAATCACAGTCTTTACACCAAGGAGCTCACAATCTAGCTCTACAGTGGGGTTTCACGCCTTCCATGTGCATAAGAGGCACCAGCCAGCCAGTGAAAATGTAGGCCCTGATGTAGTAAGTCCAGGCTGGGGCCTGGGAACCTGCATTTCCACCAAGCTCCCAGGCCATCCTGGAACTGCTGGCCCACGGACCATACTCACCACACAGCTCTAAAGCCATTCTGTGTGACAGTCACTAGTCACAGGTGGCTGTTGAGCATTTGCAATGTGGTCCATCCAAATCGAGATGTACTGTGAGCCAGGTCTCAAAGACACAGTATGAAAAAAATGTGAATAAAACATCTCATTAACAAATCTCATACTGGCTGTGTATTGAAATGATAACATTTTGGATCTATCAGGTTAAGTAAAAACACTTTTAAAAATAATTTCACCTGTTTTCTCTGACGCTTTTAAGTGGCTGCTAGAAAATTTAAAATTATATATGTGGTTCACATTATATTTTTGTTGGAGAGGCTGTTCTACAGCAAGATGGTTTGCAGAGTATCATGTGAAGCTGCACATGCCAGAGTCATGTTTGTCGTGTGGGGGAGGGGTGTTCTTAGTTAAAAATAGAGTTTCCTGGGCCTCATGTGGCAGTTCGTGAAGTTTGGTGCTAGATAGACAAGCAAGTTCTGCAGTGACCGGGAACGGTGAGGACATATGGACAGGATCCTGAAGTTGCTGGAGGAGGAGGTCCGGGAAGGCTTCCTGTTGATGAGGGCTGCTTTGTCCTGGCAGGGACAGTCACATACCCTGAGCCTTCCCTGCCGAAGAGCAGTCTGAATTGCCTCACATGTCTTCTGGAAGGCAGGGGTCATCTGATAGCCCCGCAGATTTGAATTTTCCAAAACGCCTGTTGGAGGCCTTTACTGCTGGCTTCTCTCCCACCTCCTTCTTCTGTAACAGATTTTCTTCTTCCCCTCCTCAGGCTTCATCAGGACCTTCCTGAGGCCAAGATAAGCCCATCCACTGAGAGTACTGGGTGAACGGGTCCTCTCCAGAGCCCTGAGTACCCAGCTGGCCTGCACCGCTCCTCCCCTCACCCCCCTCAACCCTCAGGGGCTGAATCCAGCCACACCTGTCACCTAATCCCACCAGCAGGGCGGCGCCCATCAAGCCTCAGCATCTGCCCTCCTTGTCATCCCCCAGACCCACCCACTGTAGGAGAAGGAAGCACTACTAACCAGCCACTCGTGACATTTTTGCAGCCCATAGGTCACCACCTTTCAAAGAAAGCGCACCCCCTGGCTCACTGAGTTGACTTGGGAGGCAGGGCTTGCAAAGCTGCGGGGTTCAGTGTCTTGGTGCAGACATAGTATGGCCAAGTGGTGGCCGATGGGGTAAAGGTCTGGGCCCACAGGTGAGCCACAGTCCAAATGTCATCCGACTGGGTAAGCCAGGCAGGCTGCAGAGTGCTCGGTAGCCTGGATGGTGCCTTGGTCTGTAGGGCTGGGTTTGAGCGATAAAACCCTCACATGCAAGGTGGAGAGGGCTGCCTCAAGCGGAGGCCTGCCCAGGCCCTGGGTGCGCGGGCAGGGAGGCAGGAAGGCCCTGCCCAGCTTACATTTCTGCTGCAGCCACCTTTTCAGGCAGGAAGCAGATTCCCCTGTCACTCCAGCAAGGGTCTGACTCAGCTGCAAGAAAAGCAGGGCCCATTGCCAGGGTCCTTCTTAGGGAGAGAGGCGTCTGGCTCATGGAGCCCTTCGTGGCCACCTGAGAACTCCAGTGTGTGGAGGACGTGGGCTGTTTATCTAAGGGGTGGATAGTGTGAGAGACCTAGAGCCGCTCAGCTCCAAGAGCCAGCCCAGCCAGAAAAAGCTGACTCGGCAGCTCTTCTTGGGCAGGGCTGAGAAGCAATAAACACTGAGGAGAGAGAAGGGTGGGCCCGAGCCCAGCTGGGGCACATGTGGAAACCAAGAGCCAACTCCTCACCCTTCCGAGAGGGTGGAGTTCCCAGCCACTCTCGCTTTGGGGCTCCAAACCTCAAGCCTTAACCCTCGTCACCATTTCAGTTCAGGAATGAAGAGACCCTTACTACAAGAGGTGGGTTCCCTAACCCGGCAATCCCCCTCAAAAAGATGCAAGGCTACCCAGTATGTCTGGGGACCAGGAGCGATCAAGGGAAACCTCAGAACAGTTCTACTGAGTGAGGTATACCGGTCCCTTGGTTAGAGGCTGGGGACACATCAGAGGATCACAGACACAGAGAGGGACAACAAATGACAAAACAAGAGGCTTTTCTTAAAGTTCCCATCCTTTGTGGACTGAAATGGAATCCGCCCCCCCTTTCCTTCCTCCATCAGTGGCCTTACCAAGTGGCATCTGTCCTGGGAACCCTTCCTTGACCATCCCAGATGGAGTTCACCACCACTGCTTTGAATTCTAATAGCACCCTTGGTTTGTAATCTCCATTACAGTGCTTCACACAGTCTTCTGTGATTTTCTGGTCCAAGTTCATCTCATTGCCCAAGAGGAAGCACACTTCCGCTTGAATGGTTCTGTTGTCCCTTGTAGAAAATCAGTTCATAATAAACATATAGCTTTATTCCTGGGCTCTCAATCCTATATGTCTATTCTTCCAGCTATACCACACCATCTTGATTTCCATAGCTTTGTACTAAGTGGTTTTCTCTTTAACAGACTTCATTCTTTAGAATAGTTTTAGGTTTACAGCAAAATTGAGCCCAGAGTACAGAGAGCTCTCACATACCCCTTGACCCCACACATTCCTGTTCTCCCTCACTATCACAGTCCCAGACCAGAGTCGTGTATTTTTACAACTGGTGAAACTACATGGCTGCACAACTCTCCCTCAGAGTCCATAGTGTACATCAGAGTTCACTCCTAGTGTACATTCTATGGGTGTGGGCAAAGTATAATGGCATATGTCATTATTATCTATCATATAGAACAGTTTCACTGCCCAGAATCCTCTAGGCTCTGCTTCTTCATCCCTCCCCCGCTTCAGCCCCTGGAAACCACTCATCTTTTTACTGTCCCCATATAGTTTCCCTTTTTCCCCAATGTCGTACACGATACATAGGTTTCAGGTTGGTTTCTTTCACACGCATATATGCTCCCTCCAAGTCTTTTCACGGTTTGATGGTTTGTTTTGGTTTTTAGTACTCAGTAATAGTCCATTGTCTGGATTACACAGTTTATGAGTTTATCTACTCATCTACTGAAGGACATCTTGGTTGTTTCCAATTTTTTGTGATTATGAATAATGTTGCCACAAACATCCCAGTGCAGGTTTTTCTGTGGACATAAGTTTCCTTTCTTTTTTTAAGGTTGATTTATTTATTTGAGAGATAGAGAGAGAGAGAGGTAAAGAGAGTGTAGGGGAAAGGCAGAGGGAGAGAATCTTCAAGCAGACTCTCTGCTGAGTGAGGAGCCTGACACAGGGCTCCATTCCAGGACCCATGAGTTCATGACCTGGGCCAAGACCAAGAGTCATACATTCAACCGACTGAGCCACCAGCCATCCCATGTGGGACACAAGTATTTTTTTTTATTTGCGTAAACACCAAGGAGGGTGATTGCTGAATTCTATATTGTATTGGTTTTGTAAAAACTGTATATTGTATTGGTTTTGTAAAAACCTGCCAACTGCCTTCAAAGTTCACTGCGCCATTTTGCATTTCCACCAGCAATGAATGAGAGTTTCTGCTGTTGCACATCCTCACAAGCATTTGGTATTCTCAGTATTTTGGATTTTCACCATTCTAATAAATATGTAGTAGTATCTCATTGTTATTTTAATTTGCAGTTTCCTAATGACATACAATGTTAAGCATTGTTTCATATGCTTATTTGTCATCTATACATCTTCTTTGGGGAGGTGCCTGTTCAGATCTCTCTCTATTCAGTAACCAGGTTGTTCATTCTTGTTGTTTGTTGAGTTTTAAGAATTCTTTGTATATTTTGCATAACAGTCATTTATCAAATTTTTGCAAATATCTTTTCCCAGTCTGTGGCTTGTCTTGTTATTCTCTTGATGTATTAAGTTTTGAAATCAGGAAATGTGAGTCCTCCAGCTTTGTTTTTCTTCTTCAGAAGTATTTTGACTATTTTCAGTCCCTTGAATTTTCATATGAGTTTTGGGATCAGCTTGTCAATTTCTGCAAAGAAGTCAGTTGGGACGTGGTAAGAATGCATGGGCAGAATCTGCAGATGGATTTGCAGACTGTTGCAATATTAAGTCTTTTAATCAATGGACATGGGATGTCTCTCATTTATTTCATAACATTTTTGCCTTAAAGGTCATTTTGTCTGATAGCAGGTTAGCCATTACAGCTCTTTTGTTATCTAGTATAACATTTTAATTCCTTTAATGATTTTTTTCACTACATTTTTTAGTTAGTTCTTCATGATGCCCTAAGGCTACATACAGTATATATCTTACCTTATCAGAACCTACTTTATTTTTACACTAACTTAATTCCATTTATCATATTTTTTTAAAGATTTTATTTATTTATTTGACACAGAGAGAGATCACAAGTAGGCAGAGAGGCAGGTAGAGAGAGGAGGAAGCAGGCTTCCTACCAAGCAGAGAGCCTGACGCGGGCCTCGATCCCAGGACCCTGAGATCATGACCTGAGCCGAAGGCAGAGGCTTTAAACCACTGAGCCAACCAGGCGCCCCATTTATCATATTTTCGAGATAAACATTAATCCTATATAACTATAGTCTCTCTTCCTCTTCTTTGTATTATTATTGTTATACATATTACAATTAAATATGTTATAAATCCAATAATTATTATGATTACTACAGTCGCCCAAGACTAGGAGCTGGGGAGAAAGGGAGCCCTGTGTGGTGGGCTGCATACAGTAGCAGTAGAACTTCTCCATTTGCCATTTCAATTGTCCATTTAGGACAATTTCCACAGACTTAAATTTTTTTATAAATGATATCACCATTTTTGGTTGCTTCACCGGGGAAAGAGTCCATGGAGCTCATCATACAGCCATTCTAAAAGTTATCTCCTTTCATGGGTCCTTTCTGTTCCCTCACCCCAGAGCACCAGGCCCAGGGCTGGCTACCCACCTAGGGCAGGGGTCATCACAGTCTGGGTGTCTAATGATTTTCAGAACTGGGCATGAATCTGAACTTTCACATGAAGATATAAAAACAGCAGATTTGGAACTGAGCAGCACCTCTAAAACAACCATTAGCAAATCTTTTGGGGGGAAGGTTCAGCAGGGTTCTCTGTTCAAATGAAATCCAGTATCAAACTTCATACATTATAATTCTTAAAGTACAGAGAGCCTATCATTCCAGAAAAACTCCGTTCAAAAGACCATCCTTTCCCATTGAATTACATTGACTCCTTTGTCAAAAGTCAATTAACTATACATGTGTGGGTCTACTACTTCTGGATTCTCTATGCTGTGCCAGTTACAAATTTATATATCCTGACACCAATACCATCCTTTCTTGATTACTATACTTTTTAGTTAAGTCTTAAGATCAGGGGCCCCTGGGTGGCTCAGTTGTTAAGCGTCTGCCTTTGGCTCAGGTCATGATCTTGGAGTCTGGCATTGAATCCCTGGATCGAGCCCCACATCGGGTTCCCTGCTTGGTGGGAAGCCTGCTTCTCCCTCTCTCACTCCCCCTGCTGTGTTCCCTCTCTAGCTGTGTTTTGCCCTGTCAAATAAATAAATAAAATCTTAAAAAAAAAAAAGTCTTAAAGTCAGACTTCTTTTCCAAAACTGTTTTGGTCATTCTAGATTCTTTTGCATTTTCAAACACATTTTAGAATAAATTGATTAATTTCCACAGAATAAAATAAATAAATCCCTCCTGGAATTTTTAAAATTGGAATTGCATGGACTCTACAGATCATCTTAAGGGGAGAATACCTCTTAGCAATGCAGAGACTTCTTATTCATGAATATGGAAAATATTTCCATTTACTTAAGTCTTTCAGTTCATTCAGTGACGTAGTATAATTTTTAATGCAGAGGTTTTGCACACCTTTCATTAAATTCATTCCTAAATTTTAAAATTTCCTTTGTGATTTTTTTTTTGGACTCAAGCCCAAGAAACTCAATCAACTTCAAACTCAAGAAATATAAAGAAACTACATCAATTCACATCATAAGCAGAGGACTCAAAATCAGTAATAAAGAGGAAATCTTAAAAACAACCAGAGGAAAAAAATATATACATTACATTCAGAGAAACAAAGATAATGATGGCAGCAGATTTCTTGTTGGCAAAAACACAAATGAGAAGACTGGGGAAAGGCTTGTGACATCTGCTGAGCCCTGGAGAATGTCTGCTGTGACTACAATCCTAATTCGGCTCCACATTTGGGAAGCTCAGTTGTGCATGGTCCTACACAGGCACATTACAGAGATCTCTTCATCTATCAGCTGGTGACCAAATAATTTATCACCCACATTGGGAAATTTTGAGAGCCAAAGGGAGTGCTAGTAATGATTCTGTCAAGATAACTGGGATAAGGGCTTCCAGGGCTGTATTGGTTAATGGGGGCCTGTGATTACCTTAACTGTGAGTTCCCAGCACCTAGCATAGCCCCCGGTATAGAGGAGGTGCTCAATAAATGCTTGATAGTAAGTTAGGCACTGTACTAAGACTTTTCACATGCCCTATCTCATATAATGCCCATATCAACTCTTTGTAGTAGGTATTATTATTTTCCAGAGAAAGAAACCAACACATAGAGAAATTAAATAATTTGCCCAAACAAGCAAGGTGTGGAACTGGGATTCAGACCCAGGTATTCTGGCTTCAAATCCTGGTCTCTCAACTACCACGGTCTGAATGAATAAATTTAGTGAAACAAAGAAAGAATGCAGAAATTCTACCAATAAGGTTTACACTCTTACTAAAATTCATCAAGGTGTAAGAACAACACATAAGCAGAAGATCCAGTAGCATAATTTACCACATTAATCAAATAAAGAATAAAAACTAAATGATCATTCTCATATAGATAGATGAAGTATTTGATAAAATTCAACACCCATTTATAATTTTTCTTAATATAGCAAATAAGAGATAAGAGTACACTTTCTTCACCTGAAAATGTTTATCTACCGAAAATAATCTCCAGACAAGAAACTCTGGGACAAAACAAGGATGTTGCCCACTATGACTACATCTATCCGTTATTGTACTAATGATCCTTGCCAAGGCATTAACACAATAAAAAGAAATGAGAGGGCGCCTGGGTGGCTCAGTGGGTTAAAGCCTCTGCCTTTGGTTCAGGTCATGATCTCAGGGTCCTGGGATCGGGGCCCGCATGGGGCTCTCTGCTCAGCAGGGAGCCTGCTTCCTCCTCTCTCTCTGCCTGCCTCTCTGCCTATTTGTGATCTCTCTCTCTGTCAATAAATAAATAAATAAATATTTAAAAAATTAGCAAAGACTTAAAAAAAAAAGAAATGGGAGACTCAGAAGGAAAAGATAAAACCATCAGCACTCACAATCCATGTGATAGTGTATCAGAATCAAAGAGAACCTTCAAGAGATTCACACCTCTGGACTTGGGAGATTTCTAACACCCTTATTAAAAAGAAATTAATGGGGTGCCTGGGTGGTTCAGTTGGTTAAGCATCTCACTCTTGGTTTAGGCTCAGGTCATGATCTCAGGGTCATGAGACTGAACCCTGAGTCAGGCTCCACCCTCAATGCGGAATCTGGTCAAGAGTCTCTCTGTCCCTCTCCCTCTGCCACTCCCTAAATAAATAAAGTAAAGAAACAGATAAATAAAATCTTAAAGAAAATTAACCCACAGAAGGTATAAGACACTATAGGCTTTAAAGGGAAAAAAGGATGAAAGAGCTCTGAAGGAGGAGGATGGTGAGGCTGCATGCCAGAGTGTGGATGTTGTTAATGCCAATAGACTGTACATATACAAGGGTTCAAATGGTAAATTTCACGTTGTATATATTTAATCACAATTTTTAAAATGGTAAGTTTTACGTTCTGTATACTTTACCATAATAAATAAAGAGAGACAATAAGATTTACGGTATGGACCACCGGTAGAGCATGGGCGTGAATGAGAGATGAATCACTGAAATTCTCTTCTTGTCAGCCCAGAAGCGGCCACGCAAAGTGCACGGAGCAGAGCCCTTGAGTCTGGAGCCTGGGCTCCGGACTGGACCAGCGGACCGAGGGACCCTCCGCAAGGCACTTATCCTTATCTATGCCGTGGGGAACAAGATGCGACTCAGGGGCAGACAGGAGGGTCCAGACGCAGTCTATAAACAGAAAGGAGCAGGGCAGGCATGAGGCAGCTTGGCAGTTGCTCAGGATGTTCCCAAGATGAGGTCAGGTTGAGGGTGGGTAGACAGGAGGAATAGAAGTTCTCTTATCAAAACCACCACAGCCTCCAGGAAACAGACACCTCTTAGGTCCCTGAAGCAACAGCCAGGGAGAGAGCCAGGAGGGAGAGGGGACCCACCCACCTGGGCAAAGAGCTGCATGCACTGGATGCATTTGTTTGCTGAGGACGGGCCCAAGCCATGCTGAAGCCAAGACACAGGGTGCTGCAGCACACCCCAACTTCAGGTTGGACCCAACCTAGCTTCCAAAGTGCTTAACAAGTCAAAGAAGTCTCCCTTGACCATTTTCAGGAAAATACGCAAAACTGCACTACCTCAAATCCTTTCCCAGTCGAGCCTTTATCTGTGATGTGCCACATACGGCATAAGAGCACTTCAGAAAGAGTGTAAGTCAGGGTCCACGATCTGTTTGGATGCTGGGAGACCACATGGGCACAAGGGATTGACCCACCAGCCTTAGATGAGTGTCAGCCTGTGAAGTGTATAAAGCCACAGAACGGGAGTTCAGGGCAGGACGAGATCAGTGCAGCTGGGGTGAGCAAAGCAGACTTCTCAGAGGGGGACACGGCAGAGTGAGGCCTTGCAGAAAGGAGAGGGAGGAAGGCAGATACAAAGGCTTAGCAGTGGGAGTGTCGGGATTTCTGGAGGAAGCAGATTGGAGTGAATGGACTTGTTCGTGAATTCCAGCAAATCCTGCCACGTGTCACAGAAAGTGGTGGATAATTTATTCCCATGATTTTGGGGTAAGCACACAGTTGGACCAGAGCAGGATATGGGCAGATGCCTGCTGTGCCACTCCCCGGCAAGGATCGCTACAGGTGTGACGTGACAGAGAGAGTGTCACTTCCAGAGCTCGAGGGTCATGCGACAGGTCGTTGCAGACTCTGGGGTGGAGATGGCAGGTGAGATGCTCCAGATGTCTGCTTGCGAAATAACACTCATCAGACCACTGTCGACAGTGGTTGGGTGTGGTGACTTCTTGGCTTCGCTGTGAGTCTGAGACGAACAACCGTGGACAACAGAGGAGGCTGGGGGTTGCCCAGGAGCCCTTCACTCTCCCCAGCTAGCTTTCCTCAGATGCTGAAGACACACTAAACACATATTTAAAGAGCACCGGTCTGCAGGGAGTGCCAAATCATCAGACTCTCCAGGGAGCCCACGTGTGTCAATTTCCAAGGTAAGCTCTCAGGAAGGCACGGCTTGGTGTCCTCTATACAAAGGTGTTGGAGCTCACTCGCCAGCAAAGGCTCCTTGACTCCTCTGCAAATCCTGCACTGGGGTCACTCCTGTCCTCCCAGAGCTGAAATCTCAAGACTAAGGAGACCCAGGGTTTCACGAGTGCCTCTACCCTCACCATGACCCACCATGCAGGGGCAAGTGACTAGCAGGAACCGTTTGCTCAAAAAAATCCACATAATTGATCCTCCCCTGCCTGCCTCTCCAGGCTGTTGTGTGAGTCAACAAGAATTCAAATACTGAGCAATTAACTATACACCACCAACAACGGAGGTAGGTTAGCCCTGTGTTTTACAGATGAGGACAGAGATACATAGAGAAGTTAGGTAACTTGCTCAACAACACACAGCAAGGGAGTGACTGAGACAGGAGTGAAGCCCCGGTCACCGGGCTTCCCAGAGCTATGCATTCCCCCGTGAAGGCAGGACAGCACAAACAGGTTCTCCCTGGTGTGTGCATTGCCCTTTGCCCACACAGGATCCATACCACCATTATGATTTATCTATTGTTTTTCTTTCAGTTCCTTTCTGGAAAGCTTAAATGCTTAGTTAAGTTGGACGTCAGTTTCCTATTCCTGCTGTAAGAAATGACCACAACTTGGGGCTTAAAGCAACATGAACTTCTTTTCTTAGAGTTCTGGAGGCCAGGAGGTCCAAAATGGGTCTTCAGGGGCTAAAATCAAGATGTCAGCAGCACAGTTTCCTTCCCAAGACCCTAGGGGAGAATCCGTTTCCTTGACATCCGAAGCATCTAGAGGCCACCTATGTTCTTTGGCTTACGGCCCCTTCCTTCATCTTCAAAGCACATTACTCCAAACTCTGCTCTGTTCTCATAGCTCCTTCTCTCGCTCTCCAGCCTCCCCCTTATAAGGACCTCTGCGATTACACTGGGCCCGCCTAGAGGATCTAGAATATTCTCTCCCTTCTTCTTCTTCTTCTTTTTTTTTTTTAAAGATTTTATTTATTTGAGAGAGAGTAAGAGAGCAAATGGGGTGAAGGACAGAGGGAGTGAATTGCAAGCAGACTCCCCAGTGAGCATGCAGCTCAACACAGGGCTCAATCCCATGACTCTGAAATCATGACCTGAGCTGAAACCAGCAGTGGGACGCTCAACCAACTGAGCCACTCAGGTGCCCCATCTTCTCCCCTTAAGATCCTTAATCATATCTGCAAATTCCCTTTCACCATTTAAGGTAACAGTCACAGGTTTTGAGGATTAGGATATAGAAATCTTCGGGGGCCACTATTCATCCTATCATAAGTCACATCCAAAGCAATAATATCTAGAGTCACAAGTGCCTGATGTGCACGATGTGTGCTACTTAGCATAGGGTTGCTGTACCACAGTTGGAGTGGCTTCAAAAACAAAAATGTACTGTCTCAGTTCTGGAGGCTCGAAGTCTGAGATCAAGATGTTGGCGGGCCTGGCTGCTTCTGAAGGCCATGTCCATGCTTCTCTCCTAGTTTCTGGTGGTTTGCTGAAAATGCTTATTGGTTTGCAAGAGTATCAGATGCTCAATCTCCGACCCTCCATCTTCACACAGTATCCTCCTTGTGTGTGTGTCTATCTCCAAATTTCTTCTTTTTACAAGGACACCAGTCACTGGATTTGGGGGCCCACCCTACCGCAGCATGACCTCATCTTAACTAGTTACATTGGCAACAACCCTATTTCCAAATAAGACCACATTGGAGGTACTGGGGATTAGGACTCCAGCCAATGAATTTGAGGGGACACGCCAGCGTTCAAACCCTAACACCAACATGCACTGAAACAATACATAATAATTGAAAGGTAAAAGCATTTGCCCACACACTGCCCTCAAAATTTCTTCCCGAATTCACAGTGGTACCTACAGAGAATTTTGGAAAATGTGAATCATAGTAACAAGTGGCACAGAGCCAGTGAGATCCAGATTCAAATCGGTTTCCTCATCCGTAAAATGAGGACAGTGACAGAGCCTGTCTGACACAATGGGTAAGAGGAGACAAGGTGTGCCAAGTGCAGAGCACAGGGTCGGGCACCTACTGAGAGCCCCAAACACATTAGCTGTTATTACCACTCTTGTCGTGACACCAGTCTGGAGAAAAGGCTGCAGCCCCTGAGGTCGGGGAGGCAGCAGGGAGAGCAAGGGGACAGACAGGCCTGGCTGTGTGCATCTCGGGCCCCCAGGGGAGCTGTCCAGCTGGCGTGCGTGGGCTGGGCTTGGGGAGGAGGCCTCCAGCTGTTGCAGCAGCTCATCAGGTGCGTGGGCGCTGCCTGGGACATGTCGGACATTAACGTGGTGGGGTCTGGGCAGAGAGCCCAACACCGGCAGCAGGACACGCACAGTGAAGAAAGCAAAGCTATACAGGATGGTGCTAGGCCCGGGAAACCTCCTCAGGTCTAGAAGGTGTCCAAACTGCTGGCTACTCTGTCTCCCTCTGAAACTTCCCAGTGAGCTCATCTCATGCAAACCCTGCCCCCCAACACAATGTTGACCCAAAGCCTTGTGAGAAAGAGCACTGGGTGGGAGTCAAGAGAGGAGGGTTCCAGTTCCGGCCTGCTGAGCCTTGTGAGTGACTAGGGCAGTTAAGGAGAAATACCTGTCCTGTTCCACAGGTGCTGGGAAGATCCAAAGGGAAGACACTCGAGAAAGGGCTGCCAAATGCCGAACACAGTTATTCCTACTTAACTTCTCAGAGCTTCGGTCTACTCATCTATGAACAAGGGTCAAATTCATTTTTCTCCTCCTCATAGGCTGAAGCAAAGTTGAATGGGGAAAATACGTCTGTAAATCCCTGTAACATGTGCCAGGCACAGAGGGAACATCAGAAGCAGTTGCCTCTCTCCGTACTGCTTTACCATTATTAATACTCTAGCTAGTGATGGAATGCTTGAGATCCCAAGTCAGAATTCCAAATCATTCCTTCCTAGCTAGGGGACCTTGGCCAAGTCACTTAACCCCCCTGGGACCCGATTTTCTCCTCTGTAAGGTGAGGTGGGTAAGAACAGCCAAACCACAACGGTGTGTGGGTTCAGTGAGGTAGCAGGTGAGCACGGTAGTTGGCTCACTGAAGGTGCCCGATGAATGGGGTCACCTCTTTCAAGGTGAAGAGACTCCAGTGCACCCTTCCTAACTCCCCCGGCCCTTTCTGCTTCCAGGAAGCTTCTCAGGGTGATCAATCAGGCTATTCCACCCAGTCAATGGCTGAAAGAATTTCACAGGCTTCACTTAAGGCTCTTGCACCTTGTCCCGACATGAGATCACTCAGGCTCCTCTTGGCCAAGAGGGAAGAGGATGACGGTAGGGCAACTGACCACCTGGAAAGCTGGGGGCTGCCAGGGCGGGGTCAGGGGGCGGGATTCAGTTAGTTCTGAGTCTGGCTTCAGGTGGGGGGGGGTAGAGTTCCCCTGGACTTGAGCCTGAGGTGTGGTTTCCTACTGTGGAGCCGGAGCTTACCTTCGGCCCCTCCCAACCCCCCAGAACATCAGCTTCTCGCTGCTTGTCACCCCACTTTCTTCTGGTCCCCAGGAAAGTGTAAGCCTGGAGAAGCCAGGTACTAGGGCTGGGACAGGGAGTATGGGGCAGTGTGACAGAGCAGGGCTGGAGGGGTCTTCTGAGATGAGAGGAAGACCTTGGACTTCCTCCTCCAGGCAACGGGGAGCCCTGGAGGGTACCGAGCAGGAGCAACCCTGTGGAAGTGGGATTTGAGATGAATCTGGCCAGTACATGGGATGGAGCAGCGGTAAAAGAGACATCTGCGTGTGGGACAGACTGCCAAAGAAATCTGCCTCCCCACAGAGGATGAGGCCAGCCTAAGATGAGCCTGCCCACACTGAGAGGGGTGTGTGTGTGTGTGTTTTCCTGCACAGTCCTGGCTGGGGTCACCCTGTTCCCTCCTGTGGTGGGGGTGGAGCCTCTCTCTATCCCTTGGCCTCACCAGAGACCTCCTCAAGTTTCTACTCCCCTTCCCTATCCCCAAGCTACCAGACACTCCCCTCCTCCAACATCCACCTCCAAGGACCATGACAAAGTAAGATGTCCTCAATGAGGTGCAGAAGGAGAAAGAACATAGTCCCACCTTCTGACTGATCTTCTTTCTGGCTGAACCACATGCCCAACCCCAGTGTTTGTCAATTCTTTTTATTCTGATCATCCCTCTAAGTGGCTCAGAACTATGGTCCTCAAAGTGTCCTCCTAGCCACCACGGGATCAAATTCTGGCGTAAGTCTCAGACAAAGACAGCATGTTCTTGGCAGAGATGAAACCAAGGCAGACCTTTGCTGGTCCCAGACCCAGGCCCCTGATTAAGGCAGTAAGATTCCAGAGCTGGTCCCAACACACTCCCCTGACACAGTACTCTCTTGGAGAGAAGCCAGATGGGATGCTTCTAATCAACAATCCAGTGTCCTTCCCTTTCTCCATCTCCTTCTCCAGGCTTCTTCTTCCCCCATTTTATTGGAATACAAATGGATCAGGGTACTTCCAGACCTACCCTCATCCTTCTCCACCCCCAAAAAGTCTTGTACAAAAGGAAAAAAAGAAAGAATAGGCTACAGAAGAAGGCTGGCATCCCTGGGCAGAGTCCAGTTGTTTCCTAAGGCCCTGCCCTGGTCAATATGGAATGCTGGCTCCCCTCTTTCCCAAAAGCTCGCCTCTCCTGTGCTTGCAAGTGCTGTTGGTCAGCACCAAAATTGGGTGGGCCATCCTAAAACTCAGGGATGGTGCCGAAAGCTTCTTCAAAGGTGCCGGAAGCCCCAGCAAGACCCTGGGCTGTCAGACAGACCCAGTAAAAGCCAGGCAGGTCTAGGGAATCCTGGCCAGGAGCACTCTACACCCGGTGACTTGGGTAGGTCACCTGCCCATACTGCCAATTTCCTTCTCCATTAGAAACTTCACAGCATAAGAGACAGAAACCTGTGAAGCTCCTCTGAGGGTTCCAGTGGAAGGGGTGCTAAGCTGCAGCATCTCCAATGCTGCTGTGATCTGTTCCCATCCAATAGTTTTATCTCTGGCTTCTTACCTTTGTTGGTTCTCTGCCTCCCAGGCACACAAGCTTATTCGTGACTTCTGTACCACTGACCTCTCCAGTCACATGTCCTGCTACCTCTACACGTCCCCACACACTGCACGGCCTCCCTGGATGAAAGATGCCAGTCCCCATTCATGCTGTTCTGTGCCTTCGCACAGAATACCACACCCCATGGGATCTCTTGCTGTCAATATCTCTGAGGCCTTTGCACAGGTTTATCCCTCATTTACTTCCTCCTCTACATTGCTTCTGTCGTTTGGTCATATTTCTATAATAGTACTTAACTACTATATTGTGATTATTTGTTTATACACCTGCTTCCTTTCAAAAGTTATACATTTCTTATAAACAACAACTGTGTCTTGATATGCTCACTTTCCATCATAGCATCTGACTCCTAGCTGGGCACACAACTAAACTATATTTCCCAGCCTCCCTTGCTGGAAGGTATAGTCATGTGACTGAATTCTGATCAATGGGATATAAGCAGAGATGATGGATGTCTCCTCCAGACAACTTATAAAATCTCCCTACAATCCTCCATATTCCCCCTTCCCTCCCCTAATGGCTGGATACAGGGATCTATGGGAGGTAGAGTCCCGAGATGGAAGAGTCTGGGTCCCCGAATGACAACCTGGAGCACAGCCCTCCAGGAACCAGTTTGGGTCTCTGCCGTGAAGAGGAAAAAGTCCTCTATTATAAAAAGTCACTGAGAGTGTGTCACACAGTATTAGCCTGTCTGTCCTGACTAATATAAAAGAGCTCAGTCCTGGTCTGGTAGACCACACAGAGAGAGGGAAGGCTTGATATAAAATGCAGCTGCCCCCGCCCCCTTCCACTGATCCAGTCTGCTCAAACATCACGTCCTCTATGCTTGAGATATTCCTGAAGCCAAGTCATCACCCCTCTTCCCGCTACCCTGGCCACCAAATCCCCCATACAGCATTTAGAGTGCCATGCACTGGAGATGGGTGGCCCAACAAGGGTGGGGATTGAGGACTTGCCAGGTGACCTGTACAAGTCACCACAGGTGAATGAGCCCCAACTTGAGATCCTGGTTCCACAAGTTTGCAGAAGGCACACCAAGTTACAAAGCTGAATTGCAGGGAAGGGCCTCCTTCTACCCACACAGGCATCTACACCCCTGACACATGACCATTCAAGCTCACAGGAACATTTCCGAGGATGGGAACCCACCACCTCTGAGGCAGCCCACACCAACCACCCTTGGCGGCTTCTGGAGAGTGCTAGGACAGCATTCCTCAGACACAGCCCCAGTTTGCCAGGCCAAATTCCCACAGGGTCACAAAGCCTGAGACCAAATGGGAGAAAGATCACATTTGGACAGAAGGAAGAAAAAGAAAGAGAAAGACTTCATATGTATCCTTCCAATACCCTCTGCCCCCACTACTCAAGGTGTGATCTGAGACTAATCCTATCCTCACCTGAGAGCTTGGTGGAAATGCAAAATCTCAGGCCCCAGGCTGACCTACTGGATCAGAATGTGCATTTTAACCACATCTGAACAGTTTGGGTGCTCATTAGAATCGGAAAGCCCTGGCTGTTCCTTGCTGTAAGGATCCCAGCTAAGCTTTAGTAGTGTTCCCACAGCAAGTCCGGTCTATCCACAAAAATGGACAGGAGGAGGAATGGGAGCTAAATCATAGAACTTGCCTTTAATGGGGGGTGCAGGTCTGGCACTCCATTCCCTACACTCAGCACCAGCTTGCCGTGCATTCACGTACTCATTCAACACCAATTTCCTGAGCACTATGAGCTGAGGACAAGAAAATGTGACAATGTGACAGGGCTGACAAGCCCTCTGAGGAAGTGGTCAAGGAAGGCCTTTCTAGGAGATGTCATGTGAGTTGAGGCTGGAGTGCCCAGGAATCAGCTTGCTTGAAAATCTGGGGGAAGAGTTTCCAGGCAGAGGGAACAGCAAGGGCAAAGGCCCTGAGGCAGAGTTCCACTTGGTGTCCCGGGAGCAAGTGGGCGAGCAGCGAGTTAGAGCCAGAAAAGGAGGGCACAGGGGACGAGTCTGGAAGGGTGGATGGGGGCAAGGGTCCACCACCCAGGGCCTGGGGGCAGGATAAGAAGTTAGGGGTTCATTCCCAAAAGAAAGAGAGACCTTCTGAAGGTTCTAAATGGGGTGTGATGTGATCTAATTTATGTTTTTCAAGAATCACTCTGCTTGGTGGGAGGACAGAAGTGAGAGTAGGGAGACCCCAGAGGGGGCCAGCTTAGTTGCCCAGGTGTCCTGGACAGAAGTAACAGGACTGGACCAGCATGGGGATACAACAGAGAGAGGAAGGGGGGCAGAGCATGGCTGCATTTTGAGGGAGGTCACACGGGACATACTGACTTGCTGTTGGTTGGATATGGGACATGACTGGCCAGCTGGGTTTGAGGCCGTCTGCTCCTTCAGCCTCTCCAATAGCTGAGCCAAGCAATCCAAGCACCCTGACCCCAGCCTCGCGGCCTCAGGGGCTGACACTGCAGCCTCTGTCCTCAGAGCTTCCCCCCTGGTCACCAAGGTTGGCCATTCAGCCCACAGGAGTCTTTTCTTGGCACTTCCCTTTAGGCCAAAGTCTTCCTGGTGTCCCTTCACATTTGCGGAAGGAGAGGACAAGGTGGAACACAGATGGAAAAAGAAAAATCACAAAGCAAAACTGAGAATGCAGGCAGAGCTGCCAAGGGAGCCTGGTAAAGCAGCCCACGTGGCGAGGAAAGCCACCAGGGCCGCCCTGGGGCTTCCCTGGCTCTGCGGCCGGCTCTGTTCACCAGGCTTCCCTGCGGGGACAGCTCCACTCCTGCCAGGGAAGCAGAAAACGCAAGAGGAGAATGTCCCCGAGGAGCGCACTGGTCTCCAGCCCACCCTGGCGCCCAGCTGCAGGCTGCCTGTCCGGGCCGCAGCCTCACTGCTGACCCAGATGATGCCTTCCTCCCAGAGACCCCCTCAACGTGGCCGCTGACCACCCAGCGCAGATGCGGAAGGAGGAAGAAGAGCAAGGAGAGAAGGGGCTGGCTGCTTGAGGACGGCCAGGCGCCTGTGTGCTGGCCTACCTCCCTTTCGGGCTCTCCTTCCACAGAAGCAGGGCTCTCCCTGACCTTCCCATGTGCCTGAGGCCGTCCTGCCTCCATGCCCATCTCCCTGCTGGCACCCCTTCTCAGTCTACCTAAAGCCTGCCTTCATCCTGGACCCAAGGCAGAGGAAGGGAATCTAGCATTCACCGGACACCATCATCTGCCTTTCTTTTAGAAAGTATCTGCAGTTGGGGCACTTGGGTGGTTGGGTCGTGAAGCATCTGCTTCAGCCAAGGTCATGATCCCGGAGTCCTGGGATCGAGCCCCACAACCGGCTCCCTGCTCGGCGGGAGGCCTACTTCCCCCTCTCTCACTCCCCCTGCTTATGTTCCCTCTCTGGCTGTGTTTCTCTCTGACAAATAAATAAAAAACTTAAAAAAAAAAAATCTGGAAGGTAGGGCCACTGAGATGTTACAGTATTTTCTGCAGAATTAAGCCATTTCATAACTAAAAATAAAAAACAGCACAACAGAGAAGCTGACTGGCCCCAATTCAGAGAAACAGCTGGAAGGGCCGGACGGGAGCATGGGGAGTCCTGGTGAGAATGCTGTGGGTGCAGTGAGGACTCAGGAGGGCTTGGCTGGGGGGCTGAGAGTGCAGGGGGGAGGGGGGAGCAGAGAGAGAGGGGAGGAGGAAGGAAGGAGAGCAGTGTGGGGAGAGAAGGCAGGGAGAGGTGTAGATAGGCGCTGGGGAGCTGAGGGGCAAGCAGATCCGGGGCTTTATCAGTGCAGATAGCTTGCAGGGCGGCCAATGGGCTGGTTCATAGCCAGCCCCACCCTGAACCCAGTGACTTGCCCATGACAGGTGCTTAGCCCCTCTACTCCCGTAGGTGATGACAGAGACTTGGGCCAGAGGACAGCCCCTCACTGACAGAAGTCCAAGGGACAGCAGAGCCCTGCCCTGAGCCTACACCAATGTTCTACCTTACCAAAATCTCTGACAGCTGGTGAGGTATTTGGGGGACCAGCTTGACCCTACAAGGGCAGCTCCCTATCATCCCCAGCTATTTCTAGTAGGGATAGCACTGGGGCAGGTGTGGCCTTAGAGGGACAGCTAGCATGGGGTGGGGAGGGATTAGGGGATGAACAGTCAGATGAGACCCGGGGGACCCTCTGTCCAGCCAGAGAAGGGGAAGAGCCAGCCTGAGGTTCCTGCCCCCGATGTCCCCAGCCCTACCCACAGGAACCCAGGGCTCCACTCTTTAGGGCAGCCAGGGGTGCAGGCTAAGGGCGCTGCAAGGACCCCGCAGCCACAGGACCTGGGTACAGCCGGCCCAGGGAGGGGAGACTGCAGTCATGTCTCTTCAGGGAGGGGGAAGAGCCAAAGGCTAGCCATTAGGGATGCCCTTTGGAGGCAGTGCAGCCTCCCACCAGGGTGCTCTGAAAAGGTTAATTATGAGGCCCGTGCCTGATGCCACATACTCCCCCCAGAAGGAGGAGCAGCCTTCCTCCCTCCACTAGCCTTTACCTTCAAGGTAGCAGACCTGTCAAGCCCCTGGTACACTGCAGTCAGTGTCCCCCACACACACCAGGGTCACGTCCCACCCTGCCCTTCTCCCACAAACCTGTTCGGGATGTGATAGCAACATGGAGGTGGAGATAGGAAAAGAGAGACCCCGACTGATGAAGACACACGCAGTGAGAGAAAATGCCTCCAGAAAAGAGTCTTGGGAGAGGCTCCAGGGATCAACAGAACCACGCCAGCAGACAGGCTCAGACTCAGGCCCTGGGACAGATAGAGAGGGATAAGCAGAGAAACTGGGAAAAGAGAGAGACAGACAGAGAACACCATAGGAAGAATCCAAGACTCAGGAGCAGAGAAAAGAAAAGGAGTATATGCACAGAAGCTGACAATTTTCTCTCTGTGTTCAGCCTAAAGCCTTCCTCCTTAGCCTTGGCAGAGGGTCAGGGCAGCACCCCCTCCAGCAGGCAGCTGAAGCCTTCCTAGTCTCCTCTCTGAGGTGCCAGGGCCTCCCAGGTGGGCTCTGCAGTGCTCTGGCTCACATAGGGGCCATATCAAAGTTACAAGTGGCAATGGGCAAAAGGGGTTCAGCATGTGGATTCCAGAGCCAGGCTCCCCAGTCTGAATCCTGACTCCACCACTTGCAGAGGGCTGTTCTGCAGCTCTACCCTTCCCTGCCTTGGTTCTCAAGTACACAGCCAAGAAAGCCAGGCGTTCCAGACTAGCCCAAAGTGTCCCAACTGCACCAAAAAATACATATGCTGATGGACAGAATCTCAGTTTGGAGCCCTCCCACACTTGTTAGATCTCTTGGCCTGTCTCCCCTGTCTCAGTCCCTGCCCCACTGCACCGTGATGGAAGGAGGAGCGGGCCCAAGGGGCACACAAGGGTTTCCCTCCACCTTCGCACTGGGGGTTCCTCCTCCCAAGGTTCCAAGGAGCGTGGAGCCCATCTCTTTGAGGAGCAGACGGGCCAGCCTTCAGGAGGTCAGCCAGCCCTGTCTCAGTGGGGAGAACGGTCACTTGTCACATGCCAGAACCACGCTCTCTGAAAGTTTCTCAATTCCTGCCCGTGCTGCCTCCTGCTTCCTATTTGGTTTGGTTTCTTTCTTTCCTTAAGGGATATCTGAATGTGGTTTACTTAGCCCTAGGGACACCCCTGCGGCCCACCCATTCCTAGCCTCTGCCCCAGCCGGCTGCCAGCACAGAGTTCAGACTCTGGCCTGGCTGAACCAGCCACTGTGTTCTACTGGGCACCAGGTACATGCTCCCTAATTAGCAGATGGAGCCCAACCCCGGCTGGCATTTGGGGCCGTCGACTGGCCAGCCCTGCAGTATCCACAGCTTCAGGGTGCCCAAGACCCTTTCATGGCTGGGAAAATGTTCCCCTAGTTCAGGCTGGACAGACACGGTGTCCACAGAGGCGCTGCCCTCCCCCAGAATGACCACCGTCCTTTTGACTCTCCGTAGCTTCTCCAGGCTCAGTGGGGAAGGCTTCCTGGGCCTTACCTCCTGGAAAGCTCACAAAGCTCTGAGGCGGCTTCTGGACTGAGAAGCACTCCACAGCTGAGGGCTGAGTCTCGGAGGACAGGTAATGGTTCAGGGCCACCTGTCTGGTAAGAGGTGGGCCCATGCATACACCTTCGTCCGTCTGATAAAGCCCGAACTTTTCTTCACTGCGAGAAATTGCCCTGCTCAGAGAACCAGGAATTTGGCATCAAGAATCCCACAAGCTCTTTTGGAGGGCCCAGTGTTGCCCAGCTGTGGAGGTTTCTGAGGAATCTAAACCCCTTCTTCCTTTGCTCCAGCTAAATCGAGAATATAAAGGAAACGGTGTCAATCCTCCAACAACTCTCACAATGGCCTGGTCTGAGGGAACCTGCTTGAGATGCAAGAATCACAGCCCCTAAAATCACTTGGGGGCTGAGGTCCAGCGAGGGTGGTGGGGAGCTGGCATCTCTGGGCACCCAGCTGGTGGCAGTTCACCTGCTGGCGGGGGTGGGGTGAGGTGAGGAACAAACTGTCTTCCCTCAGCCCTGTAACCCAGGCTCCCACCACTCACCCTGGCTATCCCACAAGCCTAGTTCCACATGAGTCAAAAGCAAGCCCAACTGTTGCCACGGGGTGAGGGGACGTAAGTGTGCCAAGACTTCCAGGCCCAGATCCGGGAGCTGCCTTGACAAGCCAGCCAGGGTGCCTCCAGCGTGCAGTCCTGATGGCAGGGCTCTACACTTTGGGGTTGCTCACCCAGGTTACGCCTTCTACCCTGCCCTGACTCTCCACCAGCTGGTGCTCCGGCTAAGGCCAAGGCTGTGGGCTTGGCTTTTCTGTCCAAGACGACCCTGACTTTTCCCTAAGGGATCCCCAGCACCAAGCCCAGTGCCAGGCATGGAACCTGGATGCCAGGATGGGCTCGAAAGCCTCTCCTGAAGGACAGGAATGACTTGGTCCCAGCTGAAGGCTTAGGGAGCGCATGCAAACACACACACACACACACACACACACTCACAACATTCACCTAGCCATCACCAAAGATCTTTCTTCCCTTCATTCTCAGGTTTGGAAGGGGACACTCTCCCCCACCCACTTTCCAGCCAACTTTCCTGCGACTTATCTAAATTGGGGGGCGGGGATAGCTGAGGGCCTGGTGGGGGTAGAGCTGAGGTTTCCAGGGCAGACCTCTGGGACTGAGGCCAGAGGAGGAAGGAGGTGAAAGGCGGCAACTGCACTCCAGGGCCTCCCTGAGCTCCGACCCAAACACACCCTGAGGTGACACCTGATGCCGGGAAGACAGGGCGCACAGCTCCAAGCAGTCACGCAGGCCAGGCCATGCGGCCTGAATTAGATGCTGCCTCTGGCAGAGCTGGGGTTTATTAACCGAGAGAGGCGGGCGGAGGTGGGCACGACATGGAGGCTGAACTCCAGGAAGTAGCCGATCCTGTGAAGGACCTGCCACCTGACCTTTCGGGAGCTCAAGAGAAGTCTTCTGCTCTTGGCAGGGGCATCTTCTCCTGGGGATGGGGCATGACTCCTCTCCCACCAGCTTTCTCGGTCATGCTACAGGGCATTCCTGCCCTCCCTGGCCAAAAACTGAAAGAGGCCTTCCGGATGGGAGGCCAGAATCCCAGACTCGTATGAACTAGAGGCTAGGGTGCCTGAATTCTAGTCCTGCTGTCACTTCATGGACTTGTAATCTGGACAGATCCCTTCCCCTGCTGGAGCCTCCCTTTCTCATCTGTCAAATAGAGGAAAAGGACTGCATCAGAGGCTGGCCAAGAATTTTCACTCAAGGTGCTTTTGCCAACTGACAGGCAGTCTCTCCCTGAAGGTATTTGATTTTGTTTGTTTTATTTTTTTTAAGGTTTTTGTTTTGTTTTGTTTTCATAGATTTTATTGATTTATTTGTCAGAGAAAGAGCACACACAAACAGAGGGAGCTGTAGGCAGAGGGAGAAGCAGGCTCCCCGCTGAGCAGGGAGCGCAATGCAGGACTCAATCCCAGGACCCTGGGATCATGACCAGAGCCAAAGGCAGATGCCTAACAGACTGAGCCACCCAGGCACCCCTGATTTGGGGTTTTTTTTAAGAAGGATTCTGGGACCATGTCTGGGCTCATGATCGATGAGTGATGTCTGCCATGGGTGTAGGATAGGAATCTGCCATGATCAATTAATGATGTCTGCTGTGGGCACGACTAGGCTGGAAAGTGGCAGCAAGAGCACCAGATAGGTATCATCCTGGTCAGTGATTTCTAAGGGCCTTCTGGTTATAAAACTCACAATTCCACCTTTGATTCCCCAGCAGACCTGGTTAACACTGGCTGGCAAGCACGTACCTCTTGTATTGTGCTATTTGCACACAGCTCCTTTCTCTCCTTGAAAGAGTTATTTTCATCAGCCCTGCGGGACAGTTACTGGGGGAGCAGGCAGCCTCCCGGACTCTCTCCATCCATCCACACTCAGGAGACTTCACCCAGAGAGTTACAGACAAGGAAACAAGGCCAGGATTTAATACCCAGAGGACATTCCAGCTTTTCTTACAACTGTCGCCATGTCTATAAAGGAGCTCCCCCACTGTGTGAAAATCCCACCTGGGCACAGGGAGAGGATGAATAATAAGCAACAGGCAGAGATGGCTCCTGGCTTTGTGGTGTGGTCACAAGTGAAGGTCTCATCTGAGAGGGCCTGTGTCCGCGAGCTCCCTGGGAGCCACGTCCCTGGGTCGCCCGTGGACCATGTGCAAAGCACACCCTTCACAAATGCACACGGATACCAAACAAGTGCTCACAGATGGCGTCCGCATCTGTACAGGAAAAGATCAGTTTCCCAAGCGCACCCGTAGCATGGTGAGCATCCCGCAAGTCTGCGCTGCAGAGAATCAGAGAAGCTCCTCTCCTCTCTTTGTATCTTTAGGTTTTGCCCAGCTGGAAAGTTCTCCCAAGTTCTACCGGAGCCCAAGCTCCCTTCTCTTATTTCCCTTTATACACAACAGTGTGAGACTGTCCCCCCTCTGTACTGTGCCGCAAGTCCACCATCTTTCCCCCTCCACCTCTCTCCGTTTATTCTGGACCTGCGAGGCCCCTGTGTATAGGGTTATTCCTAAAACCACAGAGTTGGGAAAAATCCACAAGAAGGGGTCACCAGCGGGGTACTAAGGAACCCCAGGATTCCATCCTGAGCTGGCCTCGACGTAACACTTCACCAGGCCCTCCCCTTCCAACCTTTCCCGGAGAACAGATACCCTTAGCAGCCCCAACCCCCACCAACAGCAGAGTCTCATACCGGAGAAATCAGGAGAGGGGGAGGAAGCTGGAGTTCGCCCTCAAGCCACAGGGGCAAGATGAAAAGCCAGTAGTTAAAGCGAGAGCCAGCTGGGGGGGACGCAGATAGAGAAGCCAGCCATGGAATTCCCAAGAGCTACTGGAATCCCCTAGAATCCCTCTGTGCTCCGGCAGGAATCCCAAAGATGCCTAGCTCCAACAGCAAGGAAAAACAGAGACCAATAATTACTTGTTTTCCTAACAGTGTTGCTGTAATGTTGCTAATCACTCTTTGGAGGTGGAGAGCTTTGCCCAGGAAACTGAACACTGCCACCTGCCCCTCCTGCCTGGAGGCAGGCTGAGCTGTGGGATGAAGGCGAAGCCTGTGTCAGTGGGGCAAGGAAGAAACCTCCTTACAGTTATGTTTCCGTGAACCTACCTGCTGAGCTTTCAGCTTCCCTGCCCAGAGTCTCCATGCTGGTCATGACTCTGTGGACTTTCTTTATGGGACTATTTGCATTCTTAGTATTACCCCATGAGGCAGGTTATTTTCGTTACCCCCATTATACAGATGAGAAAGCCAAGGTACAGAGAGCTTAAAGAACTCACCAAAGGTGATATACAGTTAGTAAGGGCTGTAGCTGGTCTTGGACCCATTACCCTGGCTGTGGGGTCCCTGCCTGGAGCCCCGGCACCCACAACCATGCAGCTCTTAGGTGATACAAGGCCCACCATCCAAGTGGTTCGTGCACCAATGAACACACGCTCATATGTTTTGAGCAATATTTGGATACAAGATTCCAGTTTGACAAGATAATTTGGATAGAGCCCTGGGGTTGGCTGTAATGGGTACTAACCAGTGACATTCCAGAGGAATGATTTAGAGTGACAGCTCAGGAAGTATGAGGTAACGTGATTTTAACAATCATTCTCTTTTTCTTTCCTTTGTTAGATATGCTCTTTATGTCAATTTTTTTTGAAACCAGTGTGTTTTCTGTCCCATTATACTATAATGACCAGGAAAGACATATTAAATGTAGACCTCCTACTTTCCCCACCTCCTCCCATAGATATCTTTTTAATTATTAAATATTGACATTGTAAACAATACCTGAATATACTGTCCTTTTTTTAAAAAAGTAAAACATTACAAATAAGGCTAAGTTTTTCTTTTGGCCAAGATCCTCTTCTCACTGATGTTCCCCATCCTCTCCCAGTGATAACTTTATTAACAAATGGAAGTGCATTCTCCTGGATCTTTAACAAATATTTAGATACATATGCTCTGTACGTACTTGCAACAAATACGTCTTGCTGTTGTTTTGGCATAAATACTATACTGTTTGAAATCTGCAATGGTCATTCATTAACATTTCTTGGAGACCCATCCATGGAATTGAGATCAATCTCATTTGTTTTGACCATTGTACAAAGTGCAATGAGACTACCACCGCTTGCTTAGAGACCCTCTGTGAATGGTCATGGTGTTTCCCACTGTTGCCATGGCAAACAACGGGAGGTTCTCCGTGCCTTCCTAGGACTGGACACTGCCCTCAGTCAAGGCAATGCTCTCCTCTGCCCAGGGTGTGTGAGCAATCACAGCGATCCACCGCTCACCACGCTGTGGGACCTGGCACAGCCATGCCAGGTGTTGGAATGCTCTACAGTCCTTGGAACAAAACTGTTCTTAGAACTGGGCACGTTCTCTCCCCAGGCTTTGGCCCCCCTTTGCCTTTACTGTAGGGTCAATGACTTCAAACAACACAAAGCTTGCCTTGATGTTGAAAAGACAGAGCCTGCAGGAGAGACACTTCTACCGTCCCCTTTTCTGTTCTCAGGTTGGTCCCTGTGCACATCAAGACCCCGCCCCCGGTTTCACCTCAGCTGAGGTGTGCTCTGAACGCCAAACCAAACAAAAGCAAAGCTAGGAACTACACTGAATGAAACAAAAACTAAACCAAATTCTAAATCTAATAAGTAGAAAGATGAACACAGATGTTGACCTGCAAAGCAAGGGGCCTGGAATAGAATTCTCCTAAAAACGCTGAGATCCAATAACACACTACAAATGTCTTCAGCACGGGCCCCCACACACATACACACCCGTCCCAAGGCCGGGAACGAATGATTCGGGGAGGACAGTCTTGTTCAACCGGGTTTGCCTGGTTATTTAAGCACTAGAAAGTGAGTATGATCCTGGGTGGGGTAGGTGGGTGGAAAGTCTAGAGAGATGAATAAGGAAGAGAGATGAAAGCTCTTCAAAACAAGTTAAATCCTTCAGAGCACATGAGCAGTCCTGAACAACCTCCTTAAGTCCCTTTGCACGCAGCGTGGGGGGTGCCTAAGGGCCTCTTCTGGCTCTCATCAAATATTGACCCTCTGCACTCACTGGCCAGAGTTCAGAGCCAAGGGCCAGCGGCAGCACGGGGCCAGTGTTTGCCGAGCAATTACCGCAGCCCACCGCCTTAGAGGTCAGATTGTGAAACAGCCTTCGGTGGAGCCGGGCCTTCAGAGAGGCTTCCGGTCCTGCCCGGGCGGGGGCCTGGGGGGGGGCTACTTAACAGTGAAGGAGTTGTGCAAGGACATCTACAGAGGCTGGAGAGGTGGTCCAGTGCCAGTGAGAAGGTGACTTAAGAGCACCCGCGGCCCTTTACCGTCCTCCTTCTCCCCTTAACTGCACCCAAGTAATCCAAGCCCTTTATGGCCAAACGGGCCTCACCACCAGGTCTTGTCCCAGACAGCTCCCTCCGGGACATGTCCCTTTCCTGGTCAGATACGCTGAGTGGTGGATTATTTTTAGAAGAAATCAATTTCCACTTGGAGACCCAGAGCCTCTCTCCTCCCTCTTACCAACTTAACATCCGAAATGCCCTTAAAAGCAACTGACCTGGCTTCCAGGAGTGTTTGGAACAGCAGTTGAATTGAATTGCCCTACCGGCCGGGCAGATCATGATGGGACAGGGTCCCCTTCCGCCTGCTGGCGCCCTGAAGATTTGCGAGGGCAATGGGGGAGGGTGGCAGGGCCCTCTGGGGCGGGCATAATGCCAGATCAAGCCTGGTATGTGTCCCACACGGTCTAAAGCAGCACAGTCGTGATACGAGTGTTCTGTATCTGCTCAGTGTGTAGCCCCGAGCCACTGTGGCTCTCATGCACTTAACAATGCGGCAAGCGGGGCCAAGAAAGTCGATTCGCTTCATTCTTAAAAATTAATTTAGCTTAATTTAATTTAAGCTTTAAATTTTTTTAATTAAGTTAAACGGAACTGTAAATAGTCCCATGTGGCTGGTGGCTAGCACAGAGAGCAGTACAGGCGGGACGACTCCCTACCTGGGCTTCCCATTGGGTGGGAAGAGGGCCACGCCCAGTGCACGGCCTCCCATGTGCGGAGGACTCAGAACCACTGGGGCTGAAGGCTGAAGATACGCGGAGAGAAGAAGGTCTGGGGCAGAGTGGAGGGTCTTATCCTCGTGCCCTTGGAAGGATTTCAGGGGTATGAATGACCAAAAAACGTTATTAAAATTATATATGTACATTCATGCCTTTCTCTGGGGAGAGAGTCTTTTGGTTTCATCAGAAGCACAAGAGAATCCCTGATCTCAAAAACGAGAGACAAGAACCCCTTGGTCAGTCAGGTAATGGCTTACTTCCTCAGGGAGGCCCACCTTGATCCCAGACTATAGGGCTGCTTGACTGTACTTCTATGGTACTTTTCTTTGTAGCATTTGAAATGTATAAAGTTATATATACATAATTTTTTAAAAGATGTTAGTTATTGACAGAGAGAGAGGGGGGGAGGGAGAGAGAGCACAAGTGGGGGTGGGGCAGAGGAAGAGGGAGAAGCAGGCTCTGCACTGAGCAAGGACCTGATGTGGGACTCAATCTCAGGACCCTGGGATCATGACCTGAGCCAAAGAGAGACACATGACCGACTGGGCCATATATATAATTTATATCATATATAAATTTACATTTACAAAGTTACATCATATATATATAAATATATATAATTTTTTTGGCTAAAACTCAGCTTATTTCACTGAGGGGTAAGTTCCATAAATTAAGCAGCACCCCAGAGACTAGCATGCCACATAGAGGATAAGCACTGAGACTAGATAGACTGAGGATGGGTAGGTGGGTGGACAGGTGGATGTCGGACTAATGATGACTGATGGATAGGAGGCAGGCATGCAAGCATAAACAAATATACAAATCAACAAACAAATTAGGGACATCCTTTACCCCAATAACTATAATTCTCAAAAAACAACCAAAGACCCCCAAACTGACATGGGGTTGTGAGGCCTCCAGGCTGCTGCCCCAATCAGAACGGTACAGGCATCTTTTTTGTTCCCCCATCTTAAGAGGAATGTTCTTTCCTTCCTCTCCATCCATAACATGTGGCCTGTCCCTCAATCTAGTGTCTATCTGATCTCCAGTGTACTTCATTGCTTAAAAGTCTACTTCCCCCACCAAACTTCTAGAGGAAGGGACCTTGTCCCTCTCAGTGTAGCATTCATCAGGCTGTGCCACTTCTGTCCTGCAGAAGCACAAATGTGTTGGAGGCCAGTCCACTCTTACCCTGTGCCAGCCTGGCTTCTTCATATACGTCCACCCTCACCTCTCACAGCCAGGGTAATGTTGACAGATTTAGCCAAGTGGAAATATTGGACACGTCATGAAATGTGAATTTCAGATAAACAATGAATCACATTTTTAGCATATGTATATCCCATGCAATATTTGGAACAGACTTATAGTAAAAAAATCATTATTATTTATCTGAAATTCAAAACTATTTGGGTATCTCCTATTTTATCTGGTGACCCTACTCCAAGACCTCCAAGGGAACACGTAGCCAGTAGATTAGGAGTGTGGGTGGCAAGGGGGAGGAGAGGAATAAGGAGACAAAGGACCAGCTCTGTAAAGTCCTAAGGCTTCAGATAAGTGTAGAATGTGCAGTTATCGGCTTACCTCCAGGTTCTCTTCCCCAATGCCATGAATGAGCTAGCTCCCCTGTGCTTCCCCAGAGGACTCATTCATGCCACGGGTCACATCAAAGAGACATTATCTCTCCTCCAAGCACCAGTCCTTCCACTCCTGCCTCCCCCCACCTGCTACCCACTCAGGGCCAGCTGCCCTGGTGTGCACATGAAATTGTCCTTTCCCAGGAATCTTGCATAGATTTGCTCATGTAAACTTCACGATAACCCTCCTGGGTGGGTACTATTCAAATCTTCATTCCACAGATAGGAAAACAGAACCTAGAGAAGTTAAAGCCTGTTTCCAGAGTCACAGTGTGACAGAGCCAGTAACCAGTCCTAGGCAGTGCGTCCCAGTGCCCAAGTTTTAAGCCACTTTCTCACACAGCCGCTCAGAAAGGTCAGTTGCCAGGGCAAAGGGACCAGAAACAGAGTCAGCAATGTCATTCATTCTTCCTCTATAGGAGCCGCCATGTTAAAATCAGAGACCTTGATAAATAAGAAAGGCTTTCCAAAGAGAGCACCACTGAAAGTCATCATGTCAGGAGTTCTGTAAAATGGGTTCGCAAAGATGCTATGCATGGCTCAAAGGTGAAATTCCAAAGAACCATCCCAATGCCTTTCCAAACTGCATCAGCAGGGTGGTGATGGCCCACGTAGACAGGCCTGGCCATGCTGGTGGTGAGGGCCAGCACATAGCACAAAATACTCCATGCCGTGTCCCAACACACAGGAAATAGCCCTCCAGGCAAGGAAGAAGTGGGGGGAGCAGCATTCCTTTCTCGTGAGGTTCTATAACTAGGGAGGGGGTGAGGGAACAGAATAGAAGAGGGGGAAGAAATGCTCTGATTTGAGAGTTTCCACTGGCTTGCAGACCCTCTCTGGCTCATCAATGAGTCCTTTCAAGGTTCCCTCTCCCCAACTAACTTACCATTTCCTGTCCAGCACACTATACCCATTGATGGGGTATCAGCAAATCCCACCAGTTTATACCAGAAGGAACCAAGGAAATTGGACGGGAATGGGGGAGGTGAGGAGAGGAAGAGGCAGGAAGGGAAGGAGTGGCTTTCCACCCCACATTGTTGGATTAAGACGAGATTTACTGGCATACAGGAAGCTGGCTCACATTTGGCTCATCTTCTAAGTAGAGTGATAAGGACAATGGGATAAAGTCAGGTACTTGGGGGCAAACATGCAGGCCTGGCCTCTCCAAGATGACTCACCACCCAAAGCCTGCAAGTGAAGGAATGGACCTTGATTGTGTGGGGCAGGAGTGCGCGTCTCTTCTTTGTGTTTTTATTGGCCTACACCAGAGTTATAGCCCTAAGGAAGAATCTAGAACCTCTCAGTTTTCCCTTCCTGGTAATCAACTGTCATGGTGATTCTGCCTCGGCAGGTGCCTGACTCTGATATGGAGGCCTAGGCCCCCTGCTGGTCATGTCTGTGACCCTCCACCCTGGGCTACACTGATTGGTCCAGAGAGGGCACCTGACTCAAATCAGGCCAATCCAAGACTTCCTTGGGGTTTTTCAACTTGAAACTAGGAGAGTCAATCTCTGTGGTGTTGGAAACCAATAGATATGAAATTCGGGAGCTGCTGACAGCCAAGTTCCTCAGGAGTCTGGGGACAGGGCCCAGAGAGAAGCAGAGAGCAGACAGAGAGAAAGCAGCTGTGTTTTCAGGTGTTCCTGGAGCCCACTGTCTCACTCTTCTCTTCACCCTCTGGTCAACTTCATGGCCATCACTGGGTCTCCTTCCAACCAAGTCTATTTGTCTGAGCCACAGGAGTATAAAACTATCCCTCATGATCCAAAAAAGTCTAACCAAGTTAGGTGGCTTCGAGGAGGAGCCGTGTGCTTGTGCACAGAACAGCGTCCCACACACCACGCGCATGGACCAACAGGGAGGCGAGAGCCTTATTCGGCGAGACAGACAAAGCGGTATGCCCACTTTGTGTCTGAGTTCAAGAAACCGCTTATTTTCTGGTTCTGTCTCTCCGGTGTGTTTGCTTTTCTTTGCCTGCAATGACGTGGTGGCTTGTGTCTCACCCTGGTTGTTTCCAGTTACATGTCTGCTCATGCACACAGCACCCATGGCCATCCTCCTGCCTCCCCATGCTGGTTTCCTACCCACCGGGCAAAGGAGGGCGACAAACTTGACTGGTAAGACTGTCAGAGGAAGCCAACAAAGCCCAGTGTCTGCCTGTAATATTCAAGACCAAGCCAAGCCCAGCTACACAGGCAAGGTTTCCTCATTTGTCCCTCTGCTCTGGGTGAGACACTGACCCCGAGAGCTCAGATGGGGGTTCTCCAGATGAGTGAGAACCCGAGACAGGCCAGCCCACGAGAGACCCAGGCCACTGCAGGTGAAACTGGGTACCATCTGAACTCAGACCAACTTACCTGCAGGTCAAAGAACTTGCTGTACCTCCGGTAGATGGTCTGGGACGTGGAGTCTGACCAGGTCACGTTGATGATGTACACCTGGGGAGAAAAGGTAAGATCAAATGAGTGGATGGCGAAGGCCAAGCTTCAAGCTGTACCAGGCACCATTTGCCATGACTGGGAGTGCCCCGTGGCCACAACCATTCCTACCTCTGTCTCCAGGACCCAGCACAGTACCAGATACCACACACATATACACACATTTATTTAAATACACACACACACACACACACACACACATCTAGAAGGATATTCAATGAACTACTCAGGATGAGTATCTTAGATTACAACTGCAAGTGATTTTTATTTCCTTCTTTTCATTTATATGTATTTTATATGATGAACATACACTTGGGTTATCAAAAATCCCCAATGGTTCTCAAACTTTTAAGTGAATGAGATTCTACAAGAGGTCTTCCTGAATTGCAGATTCTAGGGCCCCACTCTCTGAAATTCTACATAAGTAGATTGGGGGTTTCAGGGCTCAAGCATCTACGTCTTATTTTATTTTTAAAGGCTTTATTTTTTTTAAGATTTTCTTTATTTGAGAGAGAGAACACAAGCAGGGGAAAGGGACAGAGAAACAAGTGGACTCCTCACTGAGCAGGGAGCCCAATGTGGGGCCCAATCCCAGGACCCCAAGAACATGACCTGAGCCAAAGGCAGACGCTTAGCTGACTGAGCCACCCTGGTTCCCCTTAAGGGCTTTATTTTTATACAGCAGTTTTAGGTTCACAGCAAATGGATCAGAAAGCACAGAGAGTTCCCATACACTCCCTGGCCTCTCCCACCACCTGAGTGGTACGTGGTTAAAATTGGGCATCTACCCTTTTTAACAAACCACTTCTGCTCTTGTTGACCCTCAGAACCCACCATGAAAAGCACTTCAGGTGACCATAAGCATTTCTGAGAAATGCGACTCAGCCCAGCACCCCTACGTCTTAGCTCAGGGCCAGGCACAGAGCAGAGTGGGCGCTCAGATAACATTTTGCTGCCCTGAACAACTGAATAGACACCCTGGATGAGAGGCAGATTTGCAGGGCAGATGTTAGCGCATATAAGGTTTGTAAACTTTTCTGAAATGAAGGCATTTCCAGGGCTCCATTACCAATGTCACCCCACTTTCTGGGGCTCAGGATCTCCAAGACTGCTGCCTCAAGCCAATCTGGAAGGCCCCCTGGCCCAGGAGGTGGGCAGGCCTGCTGGTTGGAGAAGAAGAAAGTCCCCTGTCACACAATCAGCCTACGGTTCCCACCATTTCTGTCCCTTTCACCTGAACACACACCAAAGGCATACCCTCCTGGTGGAAGGCTCAGTGGCAGGGAGGACTCCCCTAGACCCCCTCAGGGCTATTCTGCCAACCTTCCCCTTTAGGGCCTGCTGTGACTCTCTGGGGTTAAGGGACAGCACTGAGACACAGTGAGATCCTTGCCTTGCTTCCTTTCTCCCAAGAGACCGAGTGGCTCTGTCCATAGCTGTGGTTCCCTTGCCAGGGCACCCATCAAAATCTCCTGTCAGGCTTCATAAAAACTCAGATCCCAGGCACCTGCCTAGTGATTCTGACTCAGTAGGTCTGGGAGGACTCCACTTGTGAGAAGAAAATGGCCAGTGAAGCTGAGGTCTCAGCCACTATGAGAAAGGAGGAATGTGAGCAAAGAGGAAGAACACTTAGATCCCTTGGCCTCAGGGCAGCTGAAGTCCCCAGATTCCTGGAGCAGGGCTGTCTTAGTCTGTTTGAGTTGCTATAACAAAATACCATCGACTCAGTGGCTTAAACAACGGACATTTATTTCTCATGGTTATGGAGGCTGGAAGTCCAAGATCAAGGTTTCCAATGAGACCGACTTCATGACTTGCAGATGGTCGCCTTGTTGTCGTATTCTTATGTGGTGGTGGGGGGTGCTCTAGTCTCTTCCTTGTCTTCTAAGGGCACTAGCCCCATCACTGGGGCTCCATCCTCGTGGCCTCATCTAAACCTAATCACCTCCCAAAGACCCTGCCTCAAATATCTCGCTGGGGATTAGGGTTCCACCATACAAATTTGGGGGATACAAACGTTCAGTCCACAGCAAGGGTCTTGCCCACAGGGATATGGGACTTCATGTTTGGCTATGCAGTTAGCAAATGAGCTCTGAGTCCTCCATGCCTTCTCCCCGACCCAGACCCTCTCACAGAGGTCGCCTGGCTCAGGGCAGCGTTCACTGTGAACTGAAACTGAGGAGAGGGCCATAAAGCAAAGCAAAGAGTGAGGGTTGCCACCCTGATGTAGGGTCCTGATAACATGTTTTATGTGACCCTGATAAGAAAGAACGTAAAGTGAAAGGCCATCCCTATCTTCACAAACCCGAAATAAACCACTGACTCTCATTATAATAGATAGGGGTGTGCTTTGCTTTAGATCATATATTAACATCTATCTCCTAGAATTAATGGTAGGGACCATTTAGGTAATGGCTGCTTCAGTCCAGCACTCATAAGCATTAGCTCATTTAATCTATGCCATAGCTACCATTGTTATTTCCATTCTGTACAGGAGGAAGCTGAGGTTCAGAGAAGCTAAATAACTTGCCTGAGGTCACACAGCTAGTAAAATACAGAGCAAAGCACTTGAACCCAGGTCCAGCCAGGTCCAATCACCATGCTCTTAACCACACTGGACTCTCTCCCTATATGCAAATTTGAGAGTGTGGATAGTTAAATTAAACTACTTAATCAGGACTTAAAGACATACTTTTTATTCTATTAACATATAATGTATTATTTGCTTCAGGGGTACAGGTCTGTAAATCATCAGTCTTATACAACTCACAGCACTCACCATAGCACATACCCTCCCCGATGTCCATAAGCCAGCCACCCTATCCCTCCCCACCCCCTCCAGCAACCCTCAGTTTGTTTCCTGAGATTAAATGTCTCTTACGGTTTGTCTCCCTCCCCGGTCCTATCTTGTTTCATTTTTCCCTCCCTTCCCCTCACAACCCCCACCCTGCCTCTCGAATTCCTCATATCAGAGAGATCATATAATTGTCTTTCTCTGATCGACTTATTTCGCTCAGCATAATATCCTCCAGGACCACCGACATCATTGCAAATTGTAGTATTTTGATGACTGCATAGTATTCCATTGTGTATATACACTACATCTTTTTTATTCATTCATCTGTCGATGGACACCTAGGTTCTTTCTATAGTTTGGCTGTCGTGGACATTTGTGCTATAGACATTTGGGTGCACGTGCCCCTTCGGATCACTACATTTGTATCTTTAGGGTAAATATCTAGTAGTGCGATTGCTGGGTCCTAAGATAGCTCTATTTCAACTTTTTGAGGAACCTCCACACTGTTTTCCAGAGTGGCTACACCAGCTTGCATTCCCACCAACAGTGTAGGAGGGTTCCCCTTTTCCTCGCATCCTCAACAACATCTGTCATTTCCTGACTTGTTAATTTTAGCCATTTTGACTAGTGTGAGGTGGTATCTCACTGTGGTTTTAATTTGTACTTCCCTGATGCTGAGTAATGTTTAGCACTTTTTCATGTGAAAGGCATCTTTCTTAATAAATCTCTGGGTGGCCTGAAAAGTCTGTGTACCCCTTGCATAGGAAATAGACCTAGAGGAACATGGGGGAGTCATGTGAATTCTGACAGCAAGAAGAGACAGAACTCGGGGCCTAGACAGAAGTGGTTAGGAATGCTACAAACCCAGAGAAACACAGAGAAAACCCTTACATGCAAGACTGGGCCACATGCTCTGGCATTTTCACTGGGGTTATAACCCATCCCATACCCCCTGCTGACTCTCAGCTCCTTGACCCCCAAATCCTGCCAGCTCTGTCTCCCCTCCCACCTGCATCTCCCCTTCCTGTAAGTCCTGGGCAGGGAGCAGACACCATCCATGGCCAGGTGCTGCCTTCCTGACCTCTGCCTGGGCAGACACACTATACGGAGGCCCCAAGCGGCAGTGCCTCCCAGGAGAGAGCCTGTGGGCCATTAGACAGCAGCCTTTCTCCCCGGCCAACAAAGTGGGGCCGGAGGAAGGGCTTAACTGGGGCTTAACATGACCCATGCTCCAACCTCCTCAGTAATTAGGGGCTTCCCTTCACCTCCCAGGGAGAATTAATTATAGGCTCAGAGCCTCCGGCAGCTGGGAGGCCTCTCCATCTGCAGAGGAGGAAACTCGGACCTGGATGGTGATTGGCCGAGGAAGAGGCACACACCCTGGAGTCAGTCACACCTGGGTTTCCCTCTCAGGACCACTGCTATCGGCTGGGAGACATCCGCCCAGCGTCTCAGACCCTCAGACTCCTCCTCTATTCAGTAGGCACAAGCTTGGGGTCCCCACTATGCTGTTTACCACAGCAAGTGTGCTAAGACAGGATCCCAGACCTCCCAGTTCCCAGGCTAGGGCTAACCAGCACACAACCAGAGCACCCCATCCCCTGCAAAAGTCCTTCCTCTTCACAGAGAACCAGCTCTCTCTGACCCTTGATACCTGAACCCACCCCAGAGACAAGCCTCTGGAGAAAAGCCAGAGGGCAGGGCACCAGAAGTTGCCCTCTGAGCCTTGCGGGCCACAGCCACCGGGCTGCGACACGGCCGTGCTTCCCCTCAAAACACGGTTCTTTCCTTTTTGGGCAAAGGCTCGCACCCTGCTTCCCACGCTCTGAGTGAGCATGAGGTGACTCAGGGGCGGCGGTTTGGAAATGAATCCCCACCCCAGGCTCTCCCAAAGCTTTAGGATTTACCAGAGGCCCCCCAGCCTCCCTCCTGGACTAACAGTCTAAATCCTGAGTTGGGGAAATGATCAGAGACCTCCCCGGAAACAGAAGCCCAGAGATCCGAGGACAGCTTTCTTTCATCTGGGCAGCCTCTTCCAAGTGCTCATCAGCTTTCCTCTAAACCTTAAACATCCTAGATTACTGTTCCAGGTGAGCAATGCATATGCAAAATTCCAGCCCAGCCCACACAGCCTCCCACCCACATTAGTTTCTCAAGCCTCTCTCCAGCGCTACCGGCTTTGGAAACCCTAGTGATAAGCCCAGAAGAGAGAGCAGGTGGAGGGGAAGGGGGCAGGGCAGAGGTCATCTGAGAAAGCCAGCTCTGTTTACCAGGCCTGCGTCAGGAGCCCAGATAAATTCTCCTCTGGCTGCAGGAGCGGCCAAGATAACATTACCCCACAGCTGGTTCTCAAGAAAGGTTTGCAATTAAACATCCTGCTTCCACACACTTTACTTGGGCTTATGTTTCCCGGGTGGAGTTTCCCTTACTCTGGATTTAAAAAACGCACGGATTCTATTTCCCCCGTTTCTGGCCATTTCGGGCAGATGGCAGGCACCTAGGAGGCCTCGCTGTTGACCAGCCACTGTGTCCGGTTTCTCTCAGAGAGGCAGCTCCAGGGTCTCACGCCCACCTGCCCCACGCACCCTCTGCAGAGGAGGCTCTCCATCACCAACACAACCGTGAAAACTCTCAGCAGATACAAAGCACAATGCCTTGGTTCGACCAGCCCACCCACCCTGGACCACCTTCCATCCACTCAGCTCAACAGGCCCGGAAATGTCTGAGGCTTCCAATACTTCCAAGTCTTGCTCCTTTCAACAAGAAAACAGCCATGATGCATATCAGACCCACGGCTTAACTCCAGAGCACTGAGAATGAAGCCCAGACCAGTTCCTGTGGAAGGATATTCACAATCGGAACTGGGCTACAACCAAAGAATGACCCAAAGATAAGGCCCAACCATTCTTTTTTTCTTTCTTTTTTAAGATTTTATTTATTTATTTATTTGACACAGAGAGAGATCACAAGTAGGCAGAGACGCAGGCAGAGAGAGAGGAGGAAGCAGGCTCCCTGCCGAACGGAGAACCCAATATGGGCCTCAATCCCAGGACCCTGAGATCATGACCTGAGCTGAAGGCAGAGGCTTTAACCAACACTGAGCCACCCAGGCACGCTGGCCCAACCATTCTTGGAAAGCCTAGGACCTGCCCCCATGTTTAAGTAGAAAGGGCCAGCATAGACCTATTGCTCCCTGTGCTGACAAAAAGTACGGTTAGAGGCAAGGAGTTAGGAATTCTGGAAGAAACCGTATATCTTTGTGGCACTGTGGCTCTATTTACTAAGGAAAGTCTTATTTTCTCTGGACCCCTGCCAGCTGCCCCTGGCCCCAGGCCAAATGGAAACTCAATGACAGTCTTCCTTCACCTGCTCAGACCATAGTCCATCAGGTGGCTAGGACCAGGGCCACTGCATATAGTTGTACAAGTTGTTCACTGCCCAAAGACTGCACAGCCAAGGAGCAAGTAGGGGCTGAAATCTCACCTATACCCTACAGCTCAAACTGTTCACTTTGGCTGGAAGCTGTAGGCACACAGAAAAAGGTGTGCCTTACTTTAATGCATACTCAGTGCTTCTGGCCAGGACATGGCACCCTGTTCCCCTGGGGTGGCTGTTGCTGCTTTTTAGGGCCCTTGAGGTCCCAATACCTCCTCAGGACCCAGATCTTCAACTCCCCTACCTAACATTTGGGACTGAAGAAATCTGAATAAACATAGTCAGTAAAGGGGGGTTTACATCTGGGGACATGATCGTTGCTCTGGCTTCCGGCGGGAGCAGTTCATTATGCCAAGTTCTCCAAGAAGATGATGCCAGCCCATCTAAGGTACCAGTCAACTCTAACCTTCTACTCAAAGGGTCCCTCGTACTATGGCCTACCCCAGGGAGGAGAGGAATGGAACATAAGTTCCAATCAGGCCAGACTGATCCTTGAGGTCCAAACTACCTTCCAAGGCAGAGGGCCCCAGGGCTGCTGCCCCTGGTGCAAGTGGCTACACCAAAGGCTGGGCCAGTGCTCCCTCTCCTCCCTGCTGGGCGCACTGAGTCCCACAGTAAGCAGTGAAGACCATGGTGTCAAAGACTCATCTTGACGGCACCCAGATAGAAAGCCCCAGAACCCAACATCTGACCTGGATCCACTAGCCGAGCATCTAGCCATCCCTTGTGGTGCTACTAGTCCGAGTTCCACAATTAGCCAGTTATTATATCTGCCTTTATTTGACAATTGTTGGCTCAGAACAACCCAGCACTGGACACATGTTGTGTCCTTGCCGATTTAACATGGCTGAGTGTGCCCCTCCCCAGGAGCAAGGGCAGCAAACATCCTCCCCAGCTGCCCTGGAGTTCCCCAGACCCGCCAGTCGACAGGGCACACTGAAGTGATGACTGACTGGGGGGTCTACTGGGTGAAAATCCACGGGGTTTGAAGCACCGAAGAGGTCACAAGCAGCAATACCCCACCCCCAGAAGCACATCCCCAGTGGCCAAGGGTAGACTATAAATACATCTGGCTCAGGGCAAGGGTCCTTGCCAATTCAAAACCCGGTCGGCAAGATCCAGTTTAATAGTCTGTGGCTACTTGCTCAAGTTTCTGCTCACTCATAGGGAATGGCCCTATTAAAATTCCAAGCCCTCCTCTAGGGTGAGTACTTGTTCTTGGGGTGGGGAGGATGGTGACGCTGCAGATTTGGGGAGCAAGCACCACCGAGAAGCTTGGACTGGAGGGTGCCCCCCACCCTAGGGCACACATACACAGGTTGACCACAGGGTTAATGACCAGGTGGCAGAACCTTTCCTGTGCTCAGACCACCCTATTCCACGCTCGCTCTGGACCACATGTTTATGTCCCCGTCACAGTAAATGCAGCTGAAGTGACCCCAGGAAGGCCCTGGGAGGGATGGGGTGTATGCCAGCAGAATGTCCCCCCTAGAGCTACCTGTCCACCAGCCACCAGAACATAGCCACTGCCGCTGCGGGCCTGCACCACATGTCCCTTATCTGCATGAAAAGGCCTTTTAGGGCTCCTGTACTTATCAAACACCTCCGCGGGTGTAGCCCTTTAGGGCTCCTGTACTTATCAAACACCTCCGCGGGTGTTCAGTGGGTGCCCATCACACTCAGTGTGGGTGCCTGCCGTTGTCTGCATGGGTCATAGGCCTCGATTGTTTATTTACCTTGAAAGGCAGTGGGTAGGCAAGAGGGTCTGGAAAAAGCCTTCATACTACTTGCACCTCCACTTACTGGTGGGGTTAACAGCCGTTAGCTCGCTTCCGGGTTGTCGTGAGGATTCAGGGCGCTAACCCCGATCTCCCCGTTAGCATGGAAGCTCTCACTCAGCGTGACGCTGTATGGCTAAGAGGTGCTTACTTAATGTCCCTTAAGTAAGTGAAGGAACAAAACCAACCAGCAAACGTTGAGGAGTGCTTACCTAGCACCTGGTTTTGTGCGGAGCTATCGAAGAGGCAAAGTCCTCAGGCCTCCAGGCCCTTACAGCTCAGCCTGACAAATCAAGTAGGGAAAGAGTGCAAGATGGAGTCATGGGGTCCCGAAAAGTGAGGCTCAGAAAGGACTAAAGGCGGTGTTGGCACCACACAGGGGAAGACAGCTCTGAAGGCATTTGATGGGTTTAGATAATTGGCTCTAACATTTCTCTGCTGTGTGGCCTTGGGCAAGTGTCTTGGCTTTTCTGAATCAGGGTTTCCTCAGCTGCAACGTGTGGTTTGTAATGGGAGCTTCTCATTAAAGGTGATGATGGACATGGGGCGCATGGCAAGCACGCAACGAACATCCCCCAGAAGAGGAGGGGCGCAAACCAACTCCTCTCCCTTTGCATGAGACATGGAGTGTGACACCAGGAGGTGGAGCAGGAGGGGAATGGGAAGGGGGAAGGTGCAAACACGGACACAGGTGGATGAGGACGAATACACGTGTGCGCGCGCACACATACACGCCCACACGCCCACACACTTGGGCACACCAGTAGGGGAACCAGAGCTGGCCTGGGACAGCAGAAGGGCAAACAGTAACTGCCGCCTGGAGCTAGGAAAACAATGGCCTCCCTCAGGAGCCCCCCAGAAAGGATGGGAGAGCTGCGGCAGGCCCCTCTGGGTCGGAGGCATTCTTTTTCTTCTTTATTTCACATTTCCTGGAGGGGAAATGAGTGTCTAAAGCAGGAGCTCCCAGGATTTACAAACCCTCCACGGACCTTAAAAGAAGGTTCAGTTGTCAAAGCTCTGTGTATATGATCAAACTAGGAGAGAAACAGTAAGAAGAGTCTGCTCTTAGAAACTTTTTCTTATATGCACAAATTATTGGTTTCATCAGGAAGAAAAAATAGCCATGCCACTTCACAGAGCACGTACTGCATTCCAGGCAATGCTAAGCGCTTTCTTCAGATCATCTCATTTAATCCTTGCTACCATCTCTGGTCCACAAACAAAGACACCTAGGGAGGTAACTTGTCTACTAGTCATACTGGTGGCACGTCACAGAGCTTGGCTTCAAATGTGGCGTTGACTACATAGCCAGACCACCTCCGACTCTTTAAAAACTACACCAGACTGTCTGGAAAGAGCCCCTGCCCCAAGGCTCTGCCCTCGTGCTTCTATCTGCTGCTCAGTTGAGGGCTGGCTTCACGCATGGGTGAACTTTCAGTCCTGAAATTGCCCATGTGGCAGACGGGTGAGGACGTCTGCACAGGGACCAGCACTCTACATGATCTGAGTTCATCACATCAGCTCCA
The DNA here is from genome assembly GCA_004023965.1 of Spilogale gracilis. Lineage (NCBI taxonomy): Eukaryota > Metazoa > Chordata > Mammalia > Carnivora > Mephitidae > Spilogale > Spilogale gracilis. The sequence goes on along the minus strand of PITA01001888.1, from coordinate 113,703 downwards.
TGAAGAGTTGTTACTCACTCTAAGCCCCATTCCCCTGCCATAAAATAGGAGTGCTAATAACCGCCTCACTGTGAGGATTAATGAGAATACAAAAACCACCTCCAGTGCCTGGGGTACCATAGCTGCTCAATAAATGTGTCCTCCCTTTCCCATTCTCCCCCTCCAAAACACCTTCAAAGTGCCTGGCATGGTCTTTTGCACTTAGAATTTGAGCCTCTTCCCTAGAAGTTTCTGGAGGCACCAATAAGCCCTGGGTCTTGAAAGGAACCCACTTTGGGTTTCTAGAGCTCTGGATGTGGTTCCCAACCCATGCTTTCCAGAGTCCCTGAGGGCACGTGGTTGAACCTTTGTACCTTCGTCCCTACAACTGTGCCACCACCCTCTGGTCCCAAGCCTGCTTATCAGAGCAGACAGGACCGACCACCTTGCACCAGCAGGCGCTCCAACGGAGAGGCAGCAAACAGGCCGTGGACATCTTGGCTAACACTCAGGACCCTGGGGTGCGTGGCAGTGTGCCCAGACTAGGGGAAGGAGGCTCACCCTATTATGAAAATCGAGAAAAACTCTAGCTGCTCATTGACATTCAGGAGCTAGAGTCCTGGAAACCTTAAACAAACATGTCCTCTCCTGAACTATAAAGAGGGTCATGCTCCTGAGCTTCCATGGGGCTTGGACGCAGCCCAGCGAGTCTAGGAAAGGGTTAGAAATGAGGATTCGCACTCCACGCACTCTCAAATCAATGACTGACCTGGGCCCGCTGACCTGGACACACACATCCTGTGAACGTGCCCACTCCCTCGTCACTCCCCAGAGAGCGAGGCAAAGGTCAACACACACAGCTTGGCTTCCTCTTCCTGGGAACAGAGCGGCGGGGCAAGGCCAGAGGCCAGCGGGCTCCTCCACACACAGCGTGCAGGGAAAATGACCCCAGTGTTTCCTCCCCACCATCTGACACTCTCACACCTTCCTCTCTACTGTGCTCAGCAAAGCTCGATTTCGACACAGGGCAAATAGCTGTCATTAGGAATTTTGTTGCAAGGGACAAACTGGACAGTCGTTTTGGAAAGCATTTTGGCAATCTCTGTCCCAAACTTACAACTGCCTTTGACTCAGCAATTTCTTTAAATAAAAGAATTTATTCACACAAGTGTGTGTATGTGTAGGTGTGCATATGTGCGTACCCGTTGTGTTTATATATATATAAAGGTGTTTACGGCAGCCCTGTTTGTAAAAATAAGGGAAAAGAAAGGAATAATGGACGTCTGGTGATTTTAAAAATGGTCAAATGAATTCTGATTCATACACCTGTTAAAGAGAATGTGATTCTTTCTGTGTCCTTTTGGTAAAATATCCACACTACACTGAGGAAAGAGGGAAAAAAATTATGAAACAGTATGTATACAATAGGATTAGCTGTATTTGGGGAGAGGTGTGTGCATGGGGGACTGTATAGGTGAACATGCATAGCACATTCGAAAAGTCTGAGGTAAAATGCAATAAACTATTAAGAGGTTATTTGGGTCAGGGGTGCCTGGGTGGCTTAGTTGGTTAAGCAACTGCCTTCGGCTCAGGTCATAATCCCGGAGACCGGAATCGAGCCCCGCATCAGGCTCCCTACTCGGCGGGAAGCCTGCTTCTCCCTCTCTCACTTCCCCTGCTTGTGTTCCCTCTCTCACTGTGTTTCTCTCTGTCAAATAAATAAATAAAAATCTTAAAAAAAAGAGTTATTGGGGTTAAAAGAAGGAGAAACAGAATAATTTCACTTTAAACATTTCTATTTTTTAAAAGATTTTATTTTTTATTTACTTATTTGACAGAGAGAGAGAGATCACAAATAGGCAGAGAAGAAGGCAGAGAGGCAGGCAGAGAGAGAGAGGGGGAAGCAGGCTCCCTGCCGAGCAGAGAGCCTGATGTGGGCCTCGATCCCAGAACCCCGAGACCATGACTTGCGAAGGCAGAGGCTTTAATCCACTGAGCCACCCAGGTACCCTAAACATTTCTATTTTATCTCTTTTGCACATGTATGGTTTTCATAATTTAAAGCAAATTTCCATCTTTTATTTTTTACTTATTTATTTTTTAAAGATTTTATTTATTTGACAGAGAGAGACACAGCAAGAGACAGAACACAAGCAGGGGCAGTGGGAGAGGGAAAAGAAGGCTTCCCACTGATCAGGGATCCCGATGTGGGGCTCAATCCGAGGATCCTGGGATCATGACCTGAGCCGAAGGGAACCACTGAGCCACCAGGCGCCCTGCAAAATTTCCAACTTATAAAATAATTGTCTTCTTAGATACTGTCAGCTCCTAAATATTTATTCTGCTAAAATCCAATGTTTGTTCATTCTTGGGGAATTTTAGGGGAATTCAAGTTCGATGTTGAGCCCTTGAAACCAAGGTCTGCAACCCTGAGTACACATACAATCACCTGCAGGGCTTTCAAAACTCCCCCTCCCCAGGCCTCACACCCCATCCCAGCCACACACACCATTTAAATCAGAATCTTGAAAGATGTGGTGGACATGGGTAGTTGGCAGAGCTCCCCAGGTGAGTCTACCCGTTGTTACGGGTTAAGAACCACTAAGGTGAAACATACTAAAACAGCACTGAACTAGTTGGAAAAAATACTCATTAAACAGAAAACAATAAGATAATCTGTATAATCTGTACCATTAGCAGTAGTCAGCTCTGCCTTCAAGAGGACTAGGGAGAGAGCTGGAATTCGGTGATTTTTCTGAAAGTTCTGCCTCCAATTTTGGAATTCACCAGCTCGAATGGGGAAAAAGAAAAGCTATGGCTGTTTCGCTTTCTTTGGCAGCCTGTGATCATCCTCACCTCCCCGGAACCTTCACCAGTGACTGAGGGGTCAGAGTCCAGCCCTTTTTGGCTCCAGGAAGAACAGCTGAAAGAATTAGAGGTGCTGAACGCAGAGAAGGCATTTAAGAGACACATGACAGCTGGTTTCATATATTAAAGGGCTACGAATATGGGAGGTTCAACTACAATTGTACCCAAAGGAACATGGTGGATAATGAGCGCAAATTATGGGGAAGTGGGTCTTTGCCTAATGCCAGGAGAAACCTTCCAGGCAGAGGGGCCAAAGGATGGCAGGGGCTGCCTTTCGAAGTAATGGGATGGTCAGGGCAGTAGATGAGTGACCTCCTGTCTGGGGTGTTGCTGGAAAATCCCTTCCCACTCAGCCATCCAACTTCCAACTCTCTGAGGCCAGAAACACAAAGTTTTAGCAAAATCCACTGGGAATGCAGCTGCTTTAACAAAGTTTTCCGCTGTCCACAAATATAGCCTGAGCACCAGCGGAGGGCCAGGCTCTGAACTAGGTGCTGGACAGACGGGCAGTGAGCCAGACAGCCTGTCCTCATGGAGTCTGCACGGGGACCATCAGGCACACATATGATCCGTTCTGCCGGTCCAATAAAACCAAATACAGTGACAGAAACTGGTGGCAGGGGAATTGGCTACTTTAGACACATGGTCGTAAAGGCCTCCCTCCGGAGTGGATATTTGAGTTGAGACCTAAATGCAGAAAGCAAAGCACCGCTCCCCCATTGGGGAGGTGGGTGAGACCTCAGCTTGACTCAATCCAAAATTGGAAGGGAACCCACCCTCACATCATCTATAAAAGTTAACTCAAAATGAATCAAATACCTCCATGTGAGCAATAAAACTATAAAAGTCTTAGAAGAAAATATGGGTGCAAATATTCCTGACCTTGGACTAGTCAATGGTTTCTAACATGGCACCCAAATCAGCAATCAAATAAATTGGACTTCATCAAAATGGAAAACTTTTGTGCTTCAAAGGACACCAGTGAGAAAATAAAAAGACAATCTAGAGAACAGGAGATAATATTTGCAAATCACACATCTGATAAAGAACTTGCATCTAGAACACATAAAGAACACTTACAACTCAATAATTAGATAAATAACCCAACTTAAAAATGGGCAAAGGATCTGAATAGACTTTTCTCCAAAGAAGATACACGAAGGGCCAATGAGTATAAGAAGAGAAGCACAACATCATTAGCTATTAGGAAAATGCAAATCAAAACCACAGTGAAATACCAATTCATGTCTACTTAGGAAGACTATAATCAAACAGAGAATAATAAGTGTTGGCAAGGATGTGGAGAAATTCTAACACACCACACACAGAGTCACCATATGACCCAGCGATTCTATTCCAAGGTATCTGCCCAGAGAAAATGAAAACTCACATCCACACAAAAACTTGTATGCAAATGTTCACAGTGGCACTGCACTATAAAATATATATAATAACCAAAAGGTGAAAACCTAATGTCCAACAACTGATAGCTAAATAAAATAGTGTGTTACAGGGCACCTGGGCAGCTCAGTCGGCTGAGCGTCTGACTCTTGATTTCAGCTCGGGTCATGATCTTGGGGTCGTGAGATTGAGCCCAACATTAGGCCCTGTGCTCGGCGGGGAGTCTGCTTGAGATTCTCTCTCTATCCCTCTTCCTGCTTGCTCTTACTCTTTCTCTCTAAAATAAATAAATAAGTCTTTAAAAAAAATGATATGTATCCAGCCATACAATGGAACATTATTCAGTTATAGAAAAGAATGAAGTACTGATACATGTTACAACATGGATGAACCTTGAAAACATTATTCTAGGGGTGCCTAGTGGCTCAGTCATTAAGCATCTGCCTTCAGCTCAGGTCGTGATCCTGGAGTCCTGGGATCGAGCCCCACATCGGGCTCCTTGCTCAGCGGGAAGCCTGCTTCTCCCTCTCTCACTCCTCCTGCTTGTGTTCCTTCTCTTGCTGTGTTTCTCTCTGTCAAATAAATATAAAACCTTTAAAAAAAAGAGAACATTATTCTAAGTGAAAGAAGCTAGACACAAAGGGCCACATTTTATAAGATCCCATTTACATGAGATGCCCAGTCTAGGCAAATCTGGAGAGACGGTAATAGATTAGTGGTTGCCTAAGGCTGTGGGTGGTGGCATTAGGGGAAATAGGAAGTGATTGCTAATGGGGTTACCTCAAAAAGGATGATGAAATGTTCTAAAGTTGATAGTGCTGATGATTGCACATTATCTGTGAATATACTAAAAACCGTTGAACTGTATGCTTCAAAGTGGTAAATTGTACGGTATGTGAATTATATCCCAATAAAAAATACTAGAAAGGAAAAGAGGTCCCTTGCAGTTAAGGGGTTCTTGCCAGACGGGCTCCATTTCTTCATCTTCTCAGAATGTCTAATTCCTTCAAGACCCAGTCAGCACCCACTGCCTCCTAGGAACCTCCCAGGACTGCCTCTGCCCTGGCGCTCCCTCTACCCCTTCATTCCATCCACAGCCAGCTTGTGTAGATAAGGGTCAGGTCACGTCCATCAGTCTCAGAGAAGACCAGTCCTGGCCCCCTCACGCCCATGTTGCAGATCACCGACACTGGCATGTAGTAGGTGTACCTGGCTTACAGTGCACCTGGCTTCTCAGGCCCGGTAGGAAGACATCAGGTTCTCTTTCACGGATGACTGGAAAAAAATGATGCCAGAAACATCCTGCTCTCTTTGCCTACAGAGTTCACTGGCCCTGGCAGAGCCTGGCATGCAGTAAAACTTTCCCAATCAAGCAGCAAAACTGGGAATACCATCAGCTCCTGTTTGGCTTCCAAGGTAGAGAAAGTGCACGTCCAATCGGCTAACCCTGCTCTGATGTTGGAAGCGTCCATAGGAGAGTAATTGCTGAGCAAGGTAAAATGTGCGCATCTTCTTTAGAAACATATTTCTCTATCGGTTCATGATCCTGACCCTGGAGTTTGGCCCGGCTGCCTTTCATCTGGTCCCACCCATTCCTTGCCCCGTCCACTCCAGGCCTATTAGCCTCTCAGTCCAGGGTCTTTTCCCCCCTCCCCAAACCCTCTGGGGCACACAGAGCTCCAGCACCCACATCAGCACCAAAGACCCAGATTGCCAATTTCACATGTACCCATTCCTCCAACCCATTCCCAGAACTGTCCTCAGCTGAGTCATAGACCCCTTGCAAGCAAGTATTTTATCCTGACTTCCCTCATTTTTCCTACAATATCTTTGGATACTGGGCACAAAGTAGATCTTCAATAAAGACTTGTCACTGCTGTCCGATAAAATTCAGCTCCGTCCAATAAAGAAGTATTGATAGCTTACCACGTGCTGGGCTCCGCACTGGACACTGGTGACCCAAACCCAAATAAAGGACAGTCCTGGCCCCAGGGGAGCTCCCAGACTGGTGAGAAAGAGCGGCACCGGTGGATAGTTTGCTGTGGAAGCTAGATTGAGAGATATGCCCAATCATGGGGGAACCCAGAGGAGGGGCACCGAACTAAGCCAGCTTCCTGGAGGAGGTGGTGCTGGAGGTAAGGTAAAGGGGGAAAGATAAAGACAATGAAGGTAAGCCAGGTGGCAGAGGCGGGAGGGTGTCGTAAGCAGAAGAACAGGAACAGAAAAAGGCTGGCCGGGGGAGGGAGGGCATATGGTAGCCTGAGCTGGGTGGATGGCCAGGAGTAACTGGGGCACCTGGTGCCTGACGCCCAAGGCAGTGAGCACCAGGAGGTGAGCTGAGAGTCCCTGGCTCTGACTGAGGCTTGAAGGAATGAGCAGGAAGGGAGGAAGGCAGAGAAGCAGAGATCAGAGCTGGAGTGTTTCTTAGGTGGGCAACCTGGAGTGGTTTGGGATTGGAGAAGGAGGGAAGAAGGGGTGTGGGGGAGATCTAAGTTTTGAAGGAAGAAGAGAGCAGGATGAAGGAACCTAGAAGAAGCAGAGGGGGTTCTGGGGAAGGGGACACATGAAGGTTAGGTCAGGCTCGTCATGAGAGAAGGAGGGTATGGAGATGCATGTGGTCTGGTGGGGGGATGGGTGACACGTGGAGACTGGGAAGTCTCCACAGTCTCCAGTCATCTCGGAGACCCCGGATGGACCACAGTCAGGATGCAGGGAAATGATTGGAACAGATCTCAGGGATGGGAGGTGCTGGGCTGCTCGCTGTCAGATGTTGCGAGTGGCTGACACCCAGGAGCGTTCGATGCAGATGAGGTGTCAGCAACTTCTGGAAAAGGAGAGGGACCAAGCACTAGAAGTCTGAGGCTTTGTTTTATGCTCAGTTCACTCCCTGGGTCCAGCTCTGAGAACAAACCTTATAAACCTCCCCTCCCTCCCCCAGACTTGGCTCAGAATCCACAGCCATTTGAAATGAGGCAAGGAAGTACCAGGTCATATCTTCTGGGCACCCACCCCACTTCTCCCTGCCCTTCCCTGCTGCAAGGCCAGAGGAGACCCTCTTCTCTGCCACAGCCAACTCCAGAACGTCATTTGCTCCCGGGTCTCCTCAGGGAGGAGGAGGAGGGTCCTGCCCAGCTGGCTGGAGAAGAGCCACGCACAGCGCCCAGGGAAACCTGCCAGAGGCTGCATCTGGCCGGCTTCCCGCACTGATTCCCCATCTGGCCCAGGCTTGGAGGTGAGACGAGAAACACACAGCCAGCCTCCTCCCCCAGTGCCCCCCAAAGTCACGTCCTCCAGGCATTCCCTGGGGGGTGGGTGGCCCCCTCCCTCTGACCTCAGCCTGTTTCACTTGGCCAGAGCCCACCTCCAGGGAGCAGGCCCCTCCCCACATCTTCGCTCACACCCAGGCCCATGCAGGGAAAGACGTGAGCTATAGATCCCAGCCCTCCCAGGCTGCACACTAGAGCCCCAGATCAGGGCCCGCCCCTCTTAGCCCTGTCTTCTGAGATGCCAGCTGGGCTGTAGAGAGGGGCTGGCGGTTGGGGTGCTTGGCCAGACACAGCAGCCTCCATCTTCCACCCTATTTGTGGACTTGCCCTCCAGCATCAACCAAGGAGCTGGGGCTGGAGAGAAGAGACATGGAAGTCCGATGTGTGGCATCCAACAGCTGCCGGGATGAAATGCTAGCTTTGCTGCTTATGTGGTCTGAGATTTTGCACAAATTAGCCAATTTCTCTGAGACTCCACTTCCTTGCCTATAAACTGAGGAAACTGTTTTGGACAATTTGAGTGAGAATTAAAGGGTTCGGAAATGCATGCAAAGTGCTCGGCACACGCCTGGCCTGCAGCAAACACCCAGCACGATGTTCACCCCTTTTGTTCCTGACTTCCCCTGGGGGCAGTGCTCAAGGAGACAGCCCTACCTCCCTCACGGCCATTCGCCAGCTCCAGGGACAAGTGGTAAATCTATGATGATTGAATTCTTGATTTTACCCTTCTTTTTATTTTTACACTTACTTATTCCGGGAAGTAGGCAAGTGTTATAACTGTTTATTATACCTACTATACACAAAAGCAACTTCAGCGAATCTGTTATTTCGAATATACTCTCTAATGGGGTGCTTCCCAGGCTGATGTAACTCCCAGAGCCCAAGCCCCCCACAGAAATTCCAGAGCTCTCATACATCCGCTCGCACACATGGGTTTTTCTCTGGCATCCTGCCATGCACCCCACTCCCCTAAATACAGAAGCAGCGGGTCCAGCAGCAAGTCCCCAGCCCAGCCATATGATCACACGCTCTCTGCCCTGATGCACTGCCCAGCATTGGGAGGGAGGGGAGAGCTGCACCATCACACCTGTTAACAGTGAGACCCCAGGAAGCTCAGAGCAAACTCAGGGCAGCCCCTCGGTGGGGGGCAAAGAAGTTTGCTTCCAACTTCCAACCCCAGCAGAAATGGATCGAAATGCCTCCAAGACCCCTTAGAGACCAATCCACCACCCTCGAAAACCCTCTACATCCAGGGTAATGAGCTGAGCCACCAGACATAAAAATTTTGAATGGGCCAAGAACATAAACAGGCACTTACCAAAAAAGAAATCCACATGGCCAATCCATCCATGAAATGAGACTCAACGCATATGTCAATGAAAAAAAGAAATCAGAGCTACAAGACATTATTTTTCTTCTGCTGACTGGCAAAACACTCACATTTGGTAAGTGAAGGTTTGAGGAAACAGATATGTCTCCTACGCTAGGAGGGATGCGAATTCTTTCAGGAGGGCCCTTTGCCAACGTATATTAAAATGAGAAATGCAAACTCTTTGACCCACCAATTCCCCTGCTAGAAATTTATCCTGGGGATAAACTCACAAAAGTGTGTCCAGCTGTATGTTCAGGGACATTGTTGGCAGTATCCATCAAGTTCTTCCAGGATATCCTTGGAATTAAATTCTTTGCAACAGCCCCAAGAGCAAGAGTGTCTAGGTTTGCCCACTGGAATGTTAGGCCAAGGGAGAAGGGGGAAGAACAAGGTGCAGGAGGATCCGATCTTTTTGCATAAATGCTCTCAAGGCACTGAGAAGGGGCCATTCCTTACCCAGGCCTTGATCCACCTGCCTTTAACCCTTCCCTTAAAGGGCTGAGATCCTGGTACTGGTGGGCCCAGCCAGAGCTCATGGTTCATGGTATTATGCCTCACTGACTGCTGGAAAACTGAGGGAGCCTGGGGATCCCAGGGAAAGGGAGGCAGCCTGCAGAGGATGCTGAGCTGAGGGAAGGAGGGCGAGTGGGTAGGGGTGTGGGCCTCAGCGGGACCAGCCCAGCCAGGCCAGGCAACATGCCAAGGCCTCACTACTGCAGTGATGAGAAAAGACAGGTCAGCACTCACACCCTGACGTCTCCACCTGAGAGTGCTCCTGTCTGCTGTCCTCAGCCTGCCGCTGGCCACTCCCCAACCCCTAGGAAGAAACTCAGAGACTTGCCAGGCTCTCAGAAGAAAGCTTGAAGCCTTGTGGAATGTGCCCAGTACGGCGCTTTCTCCAGGGCAACCTCTCAGCCATGGGCTCTCCAGAAGCGCACGGCCTCCTCCCTCTGCAGAAACGAGCAGAGGATGGAGGAAACATCCAGTGGGCCTGAGGGGGGAGAGGCCAGGGATGGAGTTTGGTTCAGTCAGTGGCTCTGGCCAACTTCTCTCACCCTTCGGGCCTCAGTTTCCTTGTCTTTAAAATGGGAAGACAAGGGAAGGGCAGGAGTTGGGATATGGCCATGGGTGTCTCCCTCCACTTCTAACAGTCTCTGGGCTCTGGGCACTTCCATGGCTAGGAGAGGTTTAACCAAGGAATGTTGCGGCAAGCCGGAGCTCAGCCCCTATTGCCCACAACTCCAGCTTCCAGCACGGAGGCTTTGTCGGATAGGAGGAGAAGGCGACTTGAGGTCAGAGGCTGGGCTTTGTGTCCAGCTCAGTCACCACAAGCTCTGTGACCTTGGGCCTATAAGTTCTTGGGCTCTGGAGGAGGCCCGGGGTGGCAACCAAACATTCAGCAAGGCAGAGCACAGGCTGCTGGTCTGAGGGACCACCACCTACCCTGTCCCCACCCCCAGGCCCTGATGCTATCCCCTTGACATGAATGGGAGTCTCAACAGAGCAGCTGAGGGAGCAAGAACACTGACCGCGGAATGTCAACCACAACTGCAAAGAGCCAGTGCTGGCCAATCAGAGAACAAGAGAATCAGACTCTCAGGACCAGAAAGGAACCCAAAAGGTCATTGAGCCCTGCCCTGTGCTGGCCTATCTCCAGCAGCGATGGGGAAGTCAAGGAAGGCAATCAATCCATTCAATCTCTGGGCATCAGACCATCAGGACGTTCCTTCTTCTTATATTGAACTGAATCTGCTTCATGCTCACTCCTGCCCGGACGCACTAGCTCTGCGCCTAGGCCACAGAGAACAGACCAAACTCCCCTAGAGGAGGTCATTTCACACCCCTCCTCTCCCAGCGCCTCCTCTGCTCAAGGCTAACCTCCCCCTGTTCCTCTGGTTGATCCCTGTGACCATCCAGGCTGCCCTTCCTGTGCCCCGCTCTCCCACGGGGTGCATGGGACCCAACCCGCCCTGCCAGGTGCACACACCCTGACAGGACAGAAGGGAAGTGGGCCCTCCCCGCCTCCCTCCCACCACACTTCCTAAACCCTGAACTTGTGGGCGTGCATCCGAAAATACGGGAATCCTGTGGATGTGTGCCCAGGGTGCAGAATCCCTCGTGCCACTGATGTCCGCCGAGCCGCTGGGCATCTCACACTCCTGCTCCCACGCAAAACCAACCTCCTGCTGCCCACATGTGGCCCACGGGTTTCTTGGACCCAAACACCCAACACCTTGCCTCCTCAAGTGCAATCTTCTTCAGGGTCGTTTGGAAGCTGGCTTGTGGTCTGAAGCATTCTCTCTCCTTCCTCCTTGGGTCCCCTATAAATGTGAGCAGGGTGACATGACAATCCCAAGTCATGGACAAATCTGGTCCGAGACAGAGAACAGAGCCTTGCGGCCCTCCCAGACTTTGCTTCATGTCGGCGCTGACATACCGTAGTTCACTTCTGTATGAAGTGGAGTGCTCCTGGGGAAATCACAGTTGTGTATGACCAACTGTTTTATTTTTCAAACCATAAGAGGAGCTCTCCATACAAAAGGATCATCAGCAAATTTTTTCACAAAACAAGAAATCCTCTTGTAAATTAAATATGTTATAAATTGACCTGTTTTGTACACCTAGAGTTTCGGAAATCTAGCTAATAATGAGGCTTCTGTGTTGCTCGGGTCTCCTCCCCCGCTGGGCTCCCTCCCCCGCTGGGCTCCGGACCCAGCACTTCAGGCACTCAGGCACATCCGTGATGCGCAGGCCTCCTCCCCTGCTGGGCTCCCAACCGAGTGCTTCCTTCGGGCACTCAAGCACATCCGTGATGCTGTCACTCCCACTTTGCAAGCAAGGGCACCTGGGGTCTGAGCAGTCACAAGACTTGCCTAAGGTCACACGGATGGAAACCCAAATGCACAGCCAAGTCTGCAGGACTCCAAAACTTCTGTTCTTCTACCGCCCAAAGCTGCCTCTCAGGTTTTCTTTTTTTTTTTCCCCTCAGGTTTTCTTAAAGAAGGCTCCACTTGGTGATGGACTTTCTATAGAGCGAGCCCAGAGCCCAATCCCAGGCCCCCAGTGTGTTCCCCAGCTCCTTCCTGCAATCAGATGGTTTCGGACCTGCTGGGAACCTGCTGGCGTTGTGACACAGAGAAGAGCCCAGGATTTGGGTGGAATTGGCTTCTGTTGTTGGGAGCTTTTCTGGTGAGTGCACTTTCCTTCTGGTGCCCCCGACACACACCAGAGGCCACGGCAACTTCTGTTCAGAGTCTACTGACAAAGCAGGCCCTGCCCTAAGATCAGGACAAAGGGGCATTCCTGGACCTCACCCTAACTACCTATAAGATGGGTATCACAATAACAATGGAGAACTGCTTGCATGGGGTTGTCGTGAAGACTCCTGAAACACCTCGCGCCCTCCCACCCCGGAGCCTTTGCCAAATGTTCCTCCTCCTGCCCAGAACGCCCTTCTTGTTCCCTCCAAATTTGCAGAGCTGCCTCCTGTTCACGTTTCAGAGCATCCTCCTCCTTTCCAGCCGGTTCCTGATCTCAGATAATAGTGGCCTGTCACCCTCATTAATGCCAGTCGTCCCAGCCAGTCTGTGAGCACCTCCTCTCCTGGTATGTAACTGTTTTGATCCATCAAGGGATCTACTGCCCCTGACATGGGGCCTGGCACATAGTGGGTCCTCATGTTTGTTGGATGAATGAAAGAAGATCACCTAAGTGGACATCGGCAGGCTTTTCACAAAGCCAGCTTGGCTGAGCCAGTGCAGGGGGCTTATACGGGCAGCATTAGGTAACTAGGAGATGCTTCTAGGAGGAGCCTGGGAGGGGGCAACAAAATGGGAATGTTTCAGACTGGGCAGGAGGTAGAGAGAAACAGAGGGCGCGGAAGTGACCAAGGGATGAATCTGGTTCCTTCCAAACAAGGATATCCCGTGGCTAATATGTTATCCTGACTGGTCCACACTTATTGCGGATGATTACGTCTAATGAATTACCCAGGGAGCTTGGGGAGGAGGAGCGGCGGGGGTAGGGGGTCACCTCCCTAGGACCAAGGAAACTTGGCACTCAGCAGCCACTGTATGTCATCAGCTGTAATATGGAAACAGTGGATTTGGGATGGTGGCAAATAAAGTCTGGGCCACCCGCTCACTCGTGGGAAGGGCTGGTGGCATGCCTGCAGTTCCTCAGAACCTCGTTGTCTTCTATTTCCCTCAGCGTAGAAGGCTCACTCCTTCCTATCTCCCTTCTCACCTCTTACCCGCCTTCAAGGTCTTTCCTCCCTGACCACTTCACTAAAATGGAGCCTCTACCATGGTATTGGGCCAAGAGAACGTACTTTGGAATTAGACACGTGAGTTCAGCTCTGCCAGCCATATGTAACCTGTGTGTGCTGGGCAAACAACAGAAACTCTCTGAGCCTCAGTCCTATATTTATAAAGTGAACTTCACTGGGTTGCTGTGAAAATTAAAAGAAGTCATGGGTACAAAGCCTATAGCACAGAGCCTGGCACGCGGTATGCTCAGGACACTACGAGCTCCTTCCAGCCCCATCCAGGACCCCATAGGCTTTCTGATCCCCAATTCTGCAGGGCCTGAGAATTATCTTTCCACACGAGGAAGAGCTCTCTTTGCTCCCAAACTGTGAAGTTTTTGAGGGCAGTGCCCCAGCCTCCCCTGCATAGGCCTCGGAGACAGCGGGCAGTGCTGAAAAGCCTACGTTTACATTCCAAATCTGTCCATGTGGCTGTGGGCAATCACTCCCACGCCTGCTGGAGCCTCTGTTTCCTCGTCTGTCAAATGGCAACTCTTAGTAAGAGCCACCCTGCCTCGTGGGAGCAGCTGCTCTGAGCTTTCAGTGAAGGTCTCCATCTACAGAGTTTTGCACGGTTCCTGGCACCAGATTCAACCAATGCTAGGGACCGTGGTCATCACCCTGGCAGGGCCCAGCAGAGGGCACAAGGGCCCCCGGCACATCTCTGGGGAGTGAGGGAAGGCAGTCTTCCTGACAAGACTCTGTGGTCCACTGTTCCTCCATACTGAGCAGAGCCCGGCAGCCGGCCGAGGCCCCCACAGGTCAGCAGTCAGAGCTGGCGGGGAGTGGAGGCTGGTGGGTAGGACAGACAGCCAGCAAGGTAGAGAGAGTGCCAGGTCCCCCGTGAGCTGAAGGAACCACAGGCCATTCTCCACACCGGCAAGTTCTTCCTGATGACTCACGGACGATGTTCTCAGGTGTAAGAACAACATTCTCACGTTGCCAGTCCGGGAGATTTTACTGCCGCTCCTCAAATGAGCTTCCCCCCGCTCATTAAAGTGGGAAGGCCAGCTGCTCAGAACATGGTCAGCTTTGAAGCCTCGCCCTCCCTTGGGGGCGGCCCTGGGATAACCCAGCCTCACATTTTACTAAAAGCAAGAGGAATCCAGGTCTCCTTCCAATTAAAGTCAGGCCGCCTGGCCTTGCAGCCTTCCCAGCTCCCAGAGCTCAGCCTGATGAAGGGAGGTAGGCTGGAGAAGCCAGAACAAATCTCATCACTCAGCTAGTCCTGTCAGGGCCAAGCTAAGACACTGCCCAGGACCCAGGGGGCCATTCACTGCAAGTGTCTATCTTCACTGAACCCTGAGGACGAGGAGTTGCTTCCTGCAAATCTGCTTGTAGGGTCTTATGAGAACAAAGGGGGTTTCTGTCCTGCCCTTCCTAGCCGGCCTCCTATCTCACCCCCAGTGCACGCCACAGCTGGGCCACTGCTTGGGGGAGCCGTGATCCACACGTGGGCGCACGAGTCGACTCCCCAGATGGAAGGTGCTGGCAGGACGTCTGCGGCCACATCCCGGATACACATTTTCACTCTTTCTTCAGTATGCACTCACCCGTTGCAGCTCACGTGGTCTAGATCGCTCTCTCTCCTTTTGAAGTCTCCACCACATCTTGTGCCCACTGAGTGGGAAGTTCCATGTGGCCGGGTTCTTATTTTCTTAACACAGTGGAAATATTTGGCCTTTTCCATAATATTTAGCTCTCCTGATACAATACATAGACAGTACTTTTTTCTGATGCTGTGTTTTCAAGACACTGTTTATTTAATGACGATCTGTAGGATCCCACACACAGCTATGGAAGGCGAGCCCTGCAGGCAGGGGTAGGGGGAGAGCAGAGGAGCCATCTAGAATACTGTGCTCCCAACCCACTTCTGGGACACACACAGGCATCCAGGCTTCTCTAAAAGGCATAATTTATTATGCCTCTTTTAAGTTAAAGAGGATCCCCGAGTCACTCCCCCCAAAACCCCCATCCCAAAAAGCAATAAATGAGAGTAAAATGAACACATGTGAGGGTAAGAAGGTAATACCACTTTTAAAAGGAAGGACTGTTTGTTTGTTTTTAAATAGGTCTGGTTCTAGCCTTTGAAGATGATGGATTAAGATGTAATCCTGTGTCAACCACCCAACAAGTATTTACTGAGCACCTGCTAAGTGCAAAGTTCGGGGAAGAAACGCAGGGGAGGCTGCGGAGAGGGCCCAGGCTCCATCAAGAAGAAAGGAGAGGAAGGCCCTCGTCTAGGCCCAGCCAGAGCTCAGGGTAAAACTGGAGAAATCAGGCAAACACATAACATATAGCCAGCATAGGACCTCAAGTCACATTTATGGTTGGCTGGAACCAAGTGTAAGACTGGAGTGTCAGTTCACACCAGCAACACACAGTGTCAGAGAACACTTATGATTCATTGTCAACCGACCAGGCCAAGCCAAAATTTGGATAGTTTTAGGTAGGGTGCCTTTCCCTGTAATTATCCCCAGCAAAGGAGCCCAACTTATTTCCATGTGCAAAGAAGGCTACAGCCCACAACTGAAACCGAGCTAAATCCCAGAGCTGGCTTTTGTGATGGGCATAACATCCCAGGAAGGTCTGCAGCCCCAGGCCTGCCCACAGTCGCGGGGAAGCAATGTCTTTCAGGGGCCGTTCCTGGATTAAAACCCTAAAATGGCCAGTGAGGGTTCGAGGCCTGAGCAAAAGGGGGGAAACAAGATAAGAGGGGCTTATTTCAGATTACACTGAAAAACAAAGGAGGTTCAGTTTTGAAAAGCCAGTGGAGTTCTTAAGATAATGAAGGAGGGTTTTATGTTTCTGGTCCCATTAGTGAGAACTGGAAGGGAATTATAAAAGGAACTTTCATTCCAGGCAAGGGAGACAGGCCAGGAAGGAGTGATACAAAGACATGAAAATCCACTAGGTCTTCCAACTTAGGTGAGATTGGTCCTGGGAAAGAGGTGTCAACAGCCTGGAAGGTCCTCTCTGGAAGGGACAGAGGGAGATGAGTTGGTCTTCTGGACAATTCCAAGTGTTGGGGAGGGTGGGAGGGAGATGAGAACCCTGGCTCATTGTTGGCAGGTGTATAAACGGCACAGCCATTCTAGAAGCAGTATGGCCATATTTACTTAAACTCAGTCTATGTGTGCCCACCCTGTCCTCCGCAATCCCACCCCTGGTGCCCCTCCTGAGGGAGCCTCTGCAGTTTGTGAGGGCTGCAGCATCGGGGGATGTTTGCATCAGCAATGTCCGTAGTGCCGAGTGTTGGAAGCAACCTCAGTGTCCGTTAGGAGGGGAAGCAAGTGAGTACCATGCAGTGGATGCCAGCATGAAGCTCGACGCAGCAGGGAGAAGCAACAAAGCAGGTGCACACAATAACGTAAGCCAATCTTAGAAACACAGTATTGAGTAAAAGAATTTACCAAATAAAATCCACAGCATAAGATGAATGTACACTACAAACCACAAACACAAACAGCATGGCCTGTTATCTGAGGATATGTGGGTTTATATTCAACAGGCTGGATGGATGCATGTGGGGAAAAAGGAGAGGACTGAGGATTAGGGATGAAGGAGAAAAATGAAAATAAAGCAGGAGGATGGTTTTGCGATAGTGATATTATGCCATGAATTGAAAAATATGATGAACTTAACTTGCTACACCTTAGGTCAGAAAAACCAGCACAGGATTTCCAGAGGCGGGGAAAGGCACAGTACAGGGCAAGACCAGCAAATACTGATGGAGTGTTACATTGATGAAGACCCTTGTCTTCAAGAGCTTGGCATCTGGTAAGCAGCCTGGAGCTCAAAGAGAGGACCCTCTCTGTCCTCTCCTCATCCCAAGCGTCTGGGACGGTGCCTCCTGAACACTTGTTCAATTGACCTTGGCCAGGAAACAAACACATACATCAGTAATTCTTACAAGCTGGGAGTGCAGGAAGCCCACCTGCCTTGGATGAATCTGGAAGGCTCTTTAGAAAACACACTGAGATGAGCCATGAGGAGTTTTAGCAGGTGAGGGGCATGGGACAGGCAGGGAACACTGCTAGGGCAAAGGTACAGAGAGGAATGCTGGGTGACCCAAAGGTGATGACTCTGGTCCAGGCTGTCTGCAGCAGGCTGTGGAAACCCATCTAGGCTGCCACAAGGCCTAGGATTGTTGTGATAGGGAAAGGGCTCCAACGTGGAGGCAAAAGCTTGATGGAGCCACATGGCTAGGCAGAAGCAGGCCCTGGGCACTGTTCCAGCACTGGGCTCATCATCAGAAGCTCCTAAAAAGCTCTGAAAAACGTGTGAGCTTTGGGTCCCATCCCCATACCAGGCTCCCTGAATCAACCTCCAGGCTTGGGGCAGGTGAGCCCTAAGGAAGGGTTCTGTCTCCAGCTTCCCCGCAAGTCTCTCATCCATAGCATACACAATACTAATGAACGTCAGGGGAGTAGTCAAAAGTCGCTCCTGGATTTTGACTCTGGGGACTGGAAAAATGGTGGTGCCGTTAATTTAAACACCAGGGAATCAGGCAGTAGAGTCATGGACTCTACTCGGGGGGACTGCCCTTAGTGAGAAGGTCTAACTGGCTAGGGAAGGAAATTCCTGCTAGAGACACAAGTCTGCCCAGTGGTCACAGATTAAGTGGAAAAGAAGGTTCAGAACTAGAGTTCCGAGAGAAGAAATGGAAGCATAAAGATGGGTTATTGGGCAGAACCTGGGAAAACCTCTTTGTTTAGGAAGTGGAAAGGGTTATCAAAGGAGGTTAAGAGTGGATGATAAGAAGTGGGGAAAACCAGCGCAGAGACATGCCATGAAGCCAAATTTCCACTTGCAGGTGCCGTGGAATCACATGGCTCCAGGGCTTAACTTCACCCTCTGGGTCCGTCCGCCTGACGACAAATCCCCTAATGAGGCTGCAGGTTATGGACTCTTCATCTTGAAGCAGAATGGAGTTAGCTGCAGCCCCCAGAACCCCACCTTCCCCGATCGATCGCAGGCAGGCTGGTCTGCCCCCGCACCCACTGCTCTTTGGTTTCTCTTCCGTGCCAGTTCAGCGGTCCTCATGCTGCCCAGAATCTCAGGCAAAGTGCTCCACACCAAACTGGATGGGCAATTTAAGGGCTGTGCAAAGGTAATTTTGACCATCCTCCTGCTTTGAGAACCTGTACCACACATCAGCTAAGGCCACACCACACTGCTGTCCCCTCCCAACTGGTCTCCAGGTTCCTCCCATCTCTGGAGTCCCATTGATCCTTCACACCTCGTGAGGGGCTGCATCTTTAAACACACACTGGCTCTTGTCAAGCAACACCTCCGGGGCCTCCACGTGCTTGCGGGGAAGTCTGAACTCCCAGCACGGCATTCCGCCCTGGACCCCAGTCCAGCTTTACCCCTACCTTAATCTCTCCCCATGCCCCAGGTTCCTGCCCTGGGGCTCCTCTCTTCTCCCCACCACCTGTCACCTGCTCGACTGCCGCCTCCCCAGGGAGAACCTGTCTTTCCTTCCTTTCTCCTTCAGGAGCCCAAGGATTAAGAGCGCAAGCCCCGGGGCGCCTGGGTGGCTCAGTTGGTTGAGCAACTGCCTTCGGCTCAGGTCATGATCCCGTCAACGCGGGATGGAGTCCCACATCGGGCTCCCTGCTCAGCAGGAAGCCTGCTTCTTCCTCTCTCAGTCCCCCTGCTTGTGTTCCCTCTCTCGCTGTGTTTCTCTCTGTCAAATAAATAAAATCTTTAAAAAAACAAACAAACAAACAAACAAAAAATTAAAAAAAAAAAAAAAAAAAAAAAAAAAAAAAGAGCGCAAGCCCCGGATGCTAGACGGCCTGGCTCTGACTCGCAGCCCTACCCCTCCCTGCTTCCACCACCCGGCTGAGCCCCTTCCTTCTTTGGTAAGATAGGGATGAGTTAACTACTTCACTCGGTTGTGAGGATTAAATGAAATAATACTCAGAGAGCACTCGACAGCACCAGACATATAGCAAGCCACCCACTAAAACAGATAAGCACACGCTTATCTGTGGGTACGCACACACACGCACACTCACTTGTGCACACATCTAAATATTTTTTAATTTACAGAAATGGTATATTTACAGATAGTAAGTGGTAGAAGATATAATATTTTACTACTTGCTTTTTTTCACTGATTATTGTTCTGGGGACTTTTTTCCACGTTGACATTTATGTGTCTTATGTGCGTTAATTATATAGAATTCCATCATAGGAATACAGTAGCCCCCCCTTATTTGAGGGGGATACATTTCAAGATCACCAATGGATGCCTGAAACTTCAGAGTACCAAACCCCATCTCCATCAGTATTTTCCTAAACATACATAACCATGATGAAGTTTAATTTATAAATCAGGCACAGCCAGAGATTAGCAACAACAGTAGTAAAATATACCAATGATAACAATATACTGTAATATAGGGATACCCCCTTTGTATTGTGCTTCACTTTATTGTGCTTCGTAGATATTGCATCGCTTACAAAGTCAAGTTTTGTGGGAACCCATGTCAAGCAAGTCCGTCAGCACCTTTTTTCAACAGCATTTGCTCACTTTGTGACTCTGTGTCACATTTTGGTAATCCTCCCAATATTTCAAACTCTTTATTAATATTATATTTGTTACATGATATTATTTGTGATCAGAGATTACGACTCGCTGAAAGCTTAGAGAATGGTTAGCATTTTTTAGCAATAAAAATTGTTTTTAAGATTTATTTATTTATTTTGGAAAAAGAGTGCAGGGTGGATGGGGAGGGGCAGAGAGAGACAGAGAGAGAGAGAGAGAGAGAGAGAGAGAGAGAGAGAGAAAACCCTAAGCAGACTCCGTGCTGAGCATAGAGCCAGACACTGGGCTCGATCTCATGACACTGAGATCAGGACCTGAGCCAAAATGAAGAGTCGGATGTTCAACTGACTGAGCCACCCAAGCACCTCAGCAATAAAGTATTTTTAAATTAAGGTATATATGTGGTTTTTGTTGTGTTTTTTTTAAAGATTTTATTTATTTATTTGACAGAGAGAGATCACAAATAGGCAGAGAGGCAGGCGGAGAAAAAGGGGGGAAGCAGGCTCCCTGCTGAGCAGAGAGCCCAATGTGGGACTCGATCCCAGGACCCTGAGATCACAACCTGAGCCGAAGGCAGAGGCTTAACCCTCTGAGCCACCCAGGCTTCCCATATACATGGTTTTTTTTAAGACATAATGCTATTGCACACTTAGTAGACTACAGCATAGTGTAAATGGAACTTTTATATGCACTGGAAAACCCCAAGATTCATTTGACTCAATGTACTGAGTTTCTGGCTTTATTGCAGGGGTCTGGGACCAAACCTGCACTATCTCCAAGGTTTGCCTATAAAAGTTATGCAAACGTGTTCTCGCTCTCCCTCTCTCTCTCAAAATACCTTATTGTACTGTACTCACCTTCTTCTTGTGAGGATATAACATGATCAAAGGCCTACGTGAGGAGACGAAGTGAGGTGAGCTGAATGAGGTATTCACCGGAACATAGTGTTAATACACATTGGTCTTCTGATCTTACGTCGGAAAGAGGATCACCTCCTTCATCTCCTATGGTTAACCCGGGGTAACTGGACCCACAAGAGGTGACACTGTGGGCAAGGAAAGACTACTGTATATCACACTTCTTTATTCATTCCCTTCTCCTGGGCATTTGTATTATTCCGAGGGGTAGCCAAAATTCACAGACTATTCCATTTCTCTTCCCTACCAGGCTCGTGATGGGATTGGGCTTCCTCAACAAGTGGCTGACTGTGGCCAGGTGACTTCTTTGGCCAGTAAAATGTGTTGCTTGCAGATAGATGCATTTTTTTTTTAACTGAGGTATATATTCAAAGTGCTTTTAAAAGGAAAAAATCTACAGCCAAGGATACTCTTGCCAGGAAGGCTTTCATTCAGAACAGAAGGACAGATAGTTTCCCAGGAAAACAAAAACTATAGGAATTCATGACCAGCAGGGAAACCGGCCACATCCCCATCACACATGATGCCATCGGCTTGTGGGTCCCAAATTCACAGTCCAGCCTCCCTCCTGCCCGAGGCAGCTTGCGCTGCCTGCCACTTGCTCAATGCCTCCACCTCAGATTGAAAAGGATGCAAATTCCAGCCCCTGTGTTCAAGTCTGTGCACAAAAGTTGGCATAATTATAGCGGCAGAAGGAAGCAACCCAAACAGTGACACGACTTCAGCAGAATATATCACGGATAAAAGGAGTGTGCTAGGCTGAGAATACCTCCAGCAAGCACATCAAAGAACAATGCATACAGCATGATTCTGGTTACTAACAGTAAGAAACATGGGAAAAATAAAACAAGACGAAACCAGAAAGGACCACAAAGGACTCTTAATCATAGGAAACAAACTGAGGGTTGCTGCAGGGGAGGGGAGATGGGAGAGGGGGTAACTGGGTGATGGGCATTAGGGAGGACACTTGATATAATGAGCACTGGCTGTGATATGCAACTGATGAATCACTGAACTCTGAAACTAAGAATACCATATGTTAATTAATTAAATTTAAATTAAAAATTAAATTTAAATTTAAAAAGAACCCCCCAAAAATGCTGAAGTATTTAACTCATATACCACTAAGTTCATCATTTTAAAGTATATAATGGGTATTTTTAGTACATTCAGACTTGGACACAACCATTACCACTAGGTAATTGCAGGACATTTTCATCACCCCTAAAAGAAACTGAATAACCATCAGCAGTCACTCCTCTTTCCCCAACCCCTAAAAACTCTAAAAACTACTGACCTACTTTCTGTTTCTATGGGTATGCCTATTCCGGGCATTTCATATTAGTGAAATCCCATAGAACGTGGTCTTTTGGGTCTGGCTTCTTTCAATGGGCTTACTGTTTTTCAAGGTTCATCCACGCTGAAGTATGAATTAGCACTTCATTCCTTCTAATGGCTTAATAATATTCCACGGAGAAGTAGTTCATTGCCACAGCCAGACACTGCTACCGTCCCCTCCCCTGCCCAGGGACTATGGGGCCCTTATCAGATTCAGACACTGAATGCCTACAATGAGCAGAGGCTCCTATTTGTTCCAAGGGACAGGGAGTCTAGGTAAGAATGAAAACTTTGGGGCTGTTTGTTCCTGTAACATAACCCATCTCATCCTGACTGATATGCCAATTTTTCAACAAAGAGAGAACAATAAAAAATCCTTGTACCTCTTTCTGTGTGCATTTGGGAGAGTTTCTCTAGACCCTGGGTCTAGCTGTCCACCTACAAGTGGAAATACCAGTCATAGCATATGCACACTTTCAAATTCCCGAGCTATTTCCAAATTATTTTTCAAAGTGGTTGAAGCGCATCAGCTTCCACCGGCAACATAAGAGTATGCCCACTTCCCCAGTGACTAACCAGTACTTGGCATTGCTAAGACTTCTCCTCCTGTGCTTTCCAACGGAGAATCAGATAATCTCTTGAACAAAACTGCTAACTGTGCTCAAGGGTATAGAATATACCAAATATTCTGGTTGGAAAACCCCTTATGTTGCATCTTTGGCTCTTAAACATTACTTTAGCCTGATGCCCAATATAGGTTGAAAAAGAATTGGTGAATACAGTGTTCTTGAATTAATTCCACAGACGCCTGGAGTCCACAAGAGGCTTCATTGTAAATATCGGTTCTCATTGTACGGACTTAGATACAGATGGGATAGAAGAATAGATTAAACGCGAACAGACCTACCAGATGTAACCCCCAGATTCTCTTACCTATCAACGCCTCTTCAATGACGTATTCTATAAAAACAGCAGTGCAAATTCCTAAGGATATATATATATATCTCTATCTTTAGGGCAGCATCATTCACAATAGCAAAAAAAAAAAGTTGGAAACAATGCATATGTTCATTAATGGGGGTAGCTTTTAGGAATTGTAATTTCTTGCTGAAATCTGAACTCCACTGAAAGGAAGATAATACATTTCCATACGGTTGAAGACCGTTTCAGCCGGGATTTTGTTCACTTGCCACTCAGCACCCCCTCCCAGACTCACCGGTTTTACAGTGGACCAGCTCCAGCTACAAGAGACAAATGCAGTCTGACTCCACACACAGAATACTCCAGAACAACTGGCAACTTCCCCATCAGCTGCCCCCAAGAGAGAAGTCCCATGACCTTGCATCTCAAGGGAAGAGGCTGACCAGGAACCCGGCAACTTTCACCAGAACTTGGTAAGGGGGCTGGGGACTTAGTCAACATTAAAAACAAATAGAGATGCTTTTATCCTCCTTCCCCATTCCTCCCGGAAAGAGAGTCCCTGGGGGACAGCTCAGTAAAGGCTTTGCATGGTTTCCACCCTTCCCCCAAGTTGCTAACCAGGCCAGAAGAAGTAACGGGAATAAACTGCAGGCAAGTTCAACGTTTTCCTACAAGACCCAGCCTCAGCCAGCTTCAAGGAGCTGACATAGGGGAGAAAATCTGCATGCCCCACAGGGTAGGGAGAGGAAATGCTCCAGAGGGACCCACACTCAGGACCATGGGCCAGCCCTGCCAGGGTCATGGTGAAGGTTTGTGCCCAGAGCTCCTCAGCCACCACACGGAATGAACCAAGCTCACCCTACACGCATTGAGAGGGCTGACGGAGGATGAACCTTGAAACCATTATGCTAGTGAAAGAAGCCAATCACTATCGACCACATGGAACAGGCAAATCTACAGAGTTAGAAAAGAATCTCATGGTTTCCAAAGGCTGGGGACCAACTGGAAGAGAGGGTTTAGAATTGATGGCTAGAGCATTCTTGCTTTTTGGGGTAATGAAAATGTTCTGAAATTGACTCCGGTAATGGTTATACAATCCTGTGAATATGCTAAAAGCCACTAAATTATACACTTTAAACGGGACAGTTGTATGGTATGAGAATTATAATCTCAGTAAAGTTGTTCCCAAAGGGAGGGGGTCTAACAGCACCAACGTGAGCTGCCGGCCACCAACATCCGGGGAACTCAGCGGGGATGCCAAGCTCCCACTGCAGCCTGACCTGTTGCCATTAACACCAACTCTAGGAGTTTGTGCTACGTCTATTATCCCCATATTACAGATGAGGAAACTGAGGCTCGGGGAGATTAAATAATTTTCCTGAAGTCACATGGCTTGTAGGGGGTTCCCAGTCTCCTGTAACTGCTGCACTATACCGCACCCTAATCCAAGTCAGCAGCGAGCCAAACGAATCCGCAAGGGCTGATGCTGTGTTAGGTGACACCCACTATCCGAAGTTATCCACCAACTTCCCTAGCATCAGGGCTGGGAAGTTATCAGAGGATGACTGTGGAAATTTTGTGCGCTCAGGCTGCCTTGCGTGAGTCCGCCTGCTTCCTGGGTTCCACCTTGCTGATGTTGGGGACATGTGGGTGGGGCAGAGATGGCCCTTTAAGATTCTCAGGGACACTGGCCAGAACTGTCTGCTCCTGAAGAATTAGTTGGAGTCATCAAACTGGCTGGGTACCAGGGGGCCTTCTCCCAGCAGCTCAGAGAACCAAAGAGTATTGAGCGTCTGTCAGTAAATCCCAAATGCCCCATGCAGACTCACATCTGGGGCTGCAGATTCCGTGGGATTTCCTCCGGTGCTGACGTGAGCTCTCGCGGACGGGAGCAGCCAGGCAATCCCAGAGGCTCCACCGCCCCTGTCTGCCAAGAACTCGCACCGACAAAATGTCTACCCTCTTTTCCTTCCAGGAATCCAGACCCTGCCCATCCCTGTTAGCAGGTCAGTCACATTGCAGGTAACACTGACAGATCTGTGTTTGCCCACATCCGCATATATGGACCTGTCACCTCACTGCCAACAACCGGCAGGGAGATGGGCTCTTGTGGAATTCAATGTCAGTTTCGTAACTAGACTAAAATTTCTACAGTACCCTCTCGGTGAGGCCCAGGGAGGTGACCTCAAGGACTTCACTCACTTCCTCCATGCCCCGTCTCCATTCTTCTCCAGCTCTTGTGCAGCCCCCCCCACCCGCTAGAGATCACAACACCTGTGCGCTGGCACTGGGTCCTCGGCACGTCGACACCAGCCTCGTGCAGCGCCCTGGTCAGCCATCCTGCTCCAGAGCTGCTTCCTCCCCGGCCCTGGCTAAAGCTGGAAGGAAGGCGTCCACAGCACGTTTCTCAGAGGACAGGAAGGCCCTTCCTGCGGAGCCAGAGCCGCCACAGAATCCCATCTCCTGGCTCATGCTTCTCTGATCAAGGAGGCAGGAGAAGGTGAGACTTCAGAGGCTGGTACACTCCCAGCTCTGCCATTTCCTAGTTGTGTCACCTTTAAGTAAGTGACTGATCCTTCCCGAATCCCGGTGTCGTTACCTATAAAATGGGAGTAACATGCTGTTTCTTTTGCAAGAGGGAGTTGGGGTGTGTGGGAACCTGTGTGGCAGAAGAGCCACCGGAAAAAGGAAGGAAAGGTAGTGACTATAAGTGTCTGTGAGGATCTAGGAAATGATTTTATACCATCTCACACTCTTAGATCCCCTAGCCTGGCCCAGTGGAGGAGCTCTCCAGATGAAAGATGGCCCAGGAATATGCTTGATGGACAACCACCCAACAGGCTGTACTACGCACAAAACATACCATACCCAAACCCGCACACATAATCACACACACACACACACCCCACATACACAAACACCTGCCAACACACGTATACTACACACCCCCAAACACACATGCAACACGCACACACACACATACACACACTCCTTTTCTCTCTTATAAGGATACCCAGTCTTGCCATAATTTCAAGCTTCGGCACAAGAAGATTTAATGTTCATAATGTCCACCTCCCTGGCAACCAGCCAGATACAGACCGGAATCTGACAACAAACCCCAGAGTGTCTTGCTCACATTCATCCCCTTGCACCTGTGGCAGGAAGGCTAGCAGCAACCCCCCCACACCTTGGTTCCTCAGACCCTTACACTGCCTCTCCCAGCAAGACCTCTATGGACTGAACACTTGATTTCTATTTATCCCTAAGTCCCTTGTTTGTTTCTTTCTCTCCTGGGGCAAGTCCATATAAGGTCAGATTCCCATCTCCAAGGCCAAACTTCTCTCCTGGTGGTGGTATTCGCATGGACTGAGCTTCCTCTCTGATGAGCCCCTCCAGAAGCTGTTGTATTGATAAGTATTCTTCTGTCCACTCTGACTCACTCCGGAAACTGCCCTCTTGTTAGGTAAAAAGACCTACATCAGGGGCACCTGGGTGGCTCAGTTGGTTAAGCGACTGCCTTCAGCTCAGGTCATGATCCCGGAGACCCGGGATCGAGTCCCACATGGGCTCCCTGCTCGGCGGGAAGCCTGCTTCTCCCTCTCTCACTCCCCCTGTTTGTGTTCTCTCTCTGGCTGTGTTTCTCTCTGTCAAATAAAATAAAAATAAAAATAAAATCTAAAAAAAAAAAGACCTACATCAGATAAGGACCTTTCTGACTCCTCTATAACAAGAACCCCAGAAATCTCCAGAAAGACAGCATGGCCTGGGGGACTGAGTCGCAGAGAGGTTTCCAGACCTAGCTCCATCACCTGCTAGCGGGAGTTTACTAGAATAGCTTGGGTTCATCCCGGAGCAGACTCTAAGGACGTGGGTACAGACTGCCTCTTAGGGTGATGATTCCAGAAACCATGGGTGAGGAGGTATGGAAAGTGAGACCAGGAAAGGATAAAGGTCAATCAAGAGTAGTAATGGGCAGGTTACTGCAATGGGCATCTGCGGCTCAGTCCCGCTGGGTATCTTCTGATGTTCTGACTAGAACTCACCTCAGAACCCTCCCAATGAAGAGCAGGCAGCGGAGACATCAACTCCTGTCCCCTCCGCTTGAGGGCAACCCCCTGGAAGGATAACTTGCCCCTGCTCCTTCCCCTGGCCTCGATGCAGGTGCACCTGTGTGGGCAGGGCAAGCTTCTGTGGTGGCACAGGCTGGAGAAAGCCCTCACACAAAGAGGTCCTGGGGAGGGGACAGGGGTGAGCCCTCACACAAAGAGGTCCTGAGGAGAGGGCAAGGGTGAGGTGGGGAGTTTTCGAGGTCCTGCCACCTGCAGGAATCAGCTGCAGGTGAACTCGGGTGAGCCCAGGGAATCAACAGTGTCCTCCATACTGACCGAAGCCGTGAGCTTCTCATCTGTGGAAGGCGCAGGAGACCCATACTGCTTCCTAGAGGGCCCCTCAGAGGCAGAGCTGAAGTCTGCGAGCTCAGCAAGCTGTGACACTGCCGGTACCCGTAGAAGGTTCTCCACAAGGCCAGCCCTGCCTGCCACCGTAAACACGGACGAGACATCGCAGGCGAGGCGCAGAAAAGAGGGTAATACGAGGCTCCCAGCCTGAGAAGCCAGCCTGGACTGACCATCCTCCCGGTCCCCTTGCCAAGCCTTGAAGCTGTTTGAGTGGCCACCATGGGGAGTGACCTTACGCCACCTCGGGTTCTCATTCGTGGCCTGACAAGGAGGGCACAGGCACTGCTGGCTGAAGAGACTGAGCTGGGGGGTGAAGCTCCTCGTTCACAGACACTCAGCTAGGAAATGCTGGGCTTGGCCTTCAATCACCTGCTAGTCTGAATGTGTACACTCCCCTTTCTCTAGAACGTGCCACAAGCTCCATCCAGAATGCCTCCTTCACAAACACCATGGGCCTCTCCTGGTTCTAAATATAGACCCTGCAGGCCCCAGAGGGTCTGAGCGAATGGGAAGCAGGTGCCATGGCTGTGTGGGCTCATAACGACAGGGACAGCTTAGTTGGCACTAACTAAGACAGCTTAGGTGGCACTAACTCTCTCCAAGGCCTGGTTAGAATTGCTTTAATCATCACGGGCTCGTGTAATCTCCCCCAAGGAGGAAGGCACTGTTCACTAGCCACATGTAACAGAACACGAAACCCAAGTAGAGAAGTTAAGCAACTTGACCAAGGCCTCACAGAAATCAGCGGCAGAGCTAAAACTTGAACTTAGGCCATCTGGTTCTGAAGTTGCTGCTCTAAGCCACTCTGCTACTTTCCTCTCAATGGCGGGGACTCATTCCCTTCACTGCCTATTAGAAGGTGACATCCCCAGATGTTGGGAATGAAACTGCAGTTGACCTCTCTCCCTGGACAAGAATTGACAAAGGCAGCATGAGGAAGACAGGATACCACACCCAGACAGGACCTCTCAAAGGACCGGGCTCCTGGGAAGACAGGCCAGACGCTCCATCCTGAGTTGGGGTCTTTACTGGGGGGTTGGTGCACCCACCCTGGTACCTGGTACTGCAGCCCAACACAATTGGGATCAAGTGCTTTTTTTTTTTTTTTGAGAACGATGACTTTCTGGTCTAGATGCTCCAGTGGGGGTTCCTAGTATAATCTTTCCAAAAGGGAGGATACATTCAAGAGAAAGCCAAAGATAACAAGAGTTTCCCAGAGTATGGAGCCAGGGCGGAGCCAAAGCAAGCTGGTCGGTGGGGAGGTTGTAGAGATCATATGGAAGAACATCTTGGGGCTCACACATGAACAGAGATAACGAGCCAACCCCAGGGGGGATCTGCCTGCAGATGGAGGCAGTCCTTGGCCACAGACACAGCCTTCTTTCCATTTCTTACATTACATCGGCAGAACTACTGCCAAGTAGAACAGAAATCACAGCTCTCCATTTCCATCCCTCCATCCTGCTTTATGACCAGCTCAACCCCCACCCCAGCCCCTCAAGTGTAAGCGCCGAACACAGGCTAGAAACGAAGCCAAGCAAATTCGCAGAACCACAGGGAAGTCAGGTTAGAGAGTAGTTCCGCCAACTCTCAAATGTGTACACACGACTGACTCTTCTAGGGAATGTCCTCCCTTATCTGCCAGTGACAGCTCAGGCTACTGCCCTCTTACTCTGTGCTTGGCATCATTTGGAGGGCTTTACCTGGATTAACCCACTTACTCCTCACCACTAGCCTGACCAATGCTTTTATTATCCCCATTGTACAGATGAGAAAACTGAGGCGGGAAGAGATTCAGCACCTTCCCCCAAGGTCACAAAGCTCCTGAGTGGCCAGGGTGGGATTCGAATCAGGCAGTCTGGCTTCGGTGAGTCCCCTCCAGCTGCCTCCGTAGCACCAGTTATTCCCTCTGCTGCGACGACAAACCATCACCTGCTTTACAGAGAAGGAAACGCTGAGTTACCCAAGGTCACCTGCTGAGGGGCAGAGCCAGCAGCCGCACTGATGTCAGACTCAGGCTTGAGTCTATGGCCACCCTGAGGCCCCGCCTCACTGCAGGGCAGGAAGGGGCATTGCCACCGCGTGACCAGCAGGCTAGCAATGCCTGGGAAGAGGGCATGCCGGGGCACACCAGCGGGCTAGCAAGGCAGGCTCTGTAGGGCAAAGCCAATGGGCCCCCAACGCCCCATGCCGGTACAGCCGGAAGGGGCGGGGCAAGTGGGAGCCAGGCACTGCTGACAGACTGGCAGCCGACAGAGGTGATGCAGCCAACAGCTGTTGTTTATTTTGGGACCCAGGAGGAGGGAGCAGACTGGTTAGGACCCACCTCATTCCAACAATACAGTCAACAGGGCAGGGTGAGGAGGGTGCCCCCTCCCAGCTAAAGCGACAGCTCAGCCACCTGCTGGGCTTTGCAAAGAGTTGAATGGTCTAGGTGTCAGAAACATCTTGTCAGACACTCTAATCTGGCCTCCACCAACACACACAGTGTTCCCCACCCCCACCCCACCCCCAGTCCCGCCCAGCCCCCTGTGCTGGACTTGTAAATGGCCCAGGAAGATAACTCACACACAGCAAACCCACCCCCTGCTGTGTCGGGTTCCAGGGACAAACGGTTTTTCCTGTCTTGGGAACAAAGAGGGGCCACTCCTGCTGGCCACCCATGACTTTGGTTCCCTTACTCGTTAACTCCATTCTTGCCCAGTGGAGGGTGCCTGATGACAAAGGTCCTTCAGTAAGGTCTCCAGATGGCCAACCCGGGTGGTGGCAAGGCTGGCAGGCAGGAGTCCCTGAAAGGCCAGGAAGGAAGAGGTTTCCCAAAGGGCTCTGGAGCCCTACTCTGCATCTTCCTTAGCCTCTGATCTTTGACCTCCATTTTCTTACCAATAATGCAAGAAACATAGCAGTGCTTTTTGCCTTGGGTTGTTGCAAGGATTAAATGAGTAAAGTGCCTACAAGAATGGTTGGCACATGGGGTGCCAGGGGGGCTCAGTCGGTTAAGCTCTTGGTTTCAGCTTAGGTCATGATCTCAGGGTCCTGAGATGGAGCCCGGCATCATGTTCCACACTCAGCAGGGAGTCTGCTGTAGATTCTCTCCCTCTCTCTCTGCCCTTCTGTTCCCCACTCATACACCCCCATCTCAACAAAATAAAAAATAAATAAATAAAATCTTAAAAAGATAAAGTAGCTGGCACCCAGCGCTGCCATCCTCGTTGTGGCCATCGTCATCGTTCCCAGTCAGCCTGTGAACTGTGAGCCTAGAAGACAGGCTTCCCAGAGAGTCCACACAGAGTTAGGTTTCCAGGCTAGCCCACATCTAGGTGAACGGGAGGCATCTGGTTCTTGGGGCTGTAATTCCATCTACCCCACGGGCGAGAAAGGTTTTGGTGGACTAGCCTGAGAATTTTAACACCACTTACAATATTAGATCGATAGGAATATATTATAGATTTTGAATTTCAGACAAGCAATTTCTATAGCTATAAGTTAAAAGCTTATAAAGTTCTTTATAAAGTTCTTTAAAAAAAAAATAGGAGTGGGGTAGAAGGAAAGGGCTTTAACAGAATGAAGCCTTTGTCCATGTCTTTGTCCCATTGATCAAAGACCTACTGTGATCCAGACCTTCTGCCAGCACTGGGAGGAGGTGTTAAAGATAAAAGGATGTGGTGTCTGCTGCCTTAGGGGGAGCACCCCAGGCCCCACCTCCAGCCCCCACTGCGCCCTGGCTCCCAGCTGGAGGAACCGCATTCAGCACATGCCTTGTGCACAGCAGGTACAAACTCAAGGCCAGTGAAACGCCCTAACATGTGCGCTGCCTTTGGGGTCTTGGAATTCCCATCCATGACACCACTGAGCTTCCCCAGAGAGGAGAACCCCAGAGTCCCCAGAGCAGCCTCTCTGTGGGTTTTTGGCCAGCGTCAGTCTTCAGCCAGTCCTGAGGAGGCACTGGAGGATACAGGCCCACCTTGGCCTCTGCCCGGTGCTCTCCCCTCGCTTCTTCCACTGATCAAGCCAGTCTGTTCTCTGGGAAGGGCAGGTAGAGCCCCACCTCAGGGCTTTAGCTGTTGGGTTTCCCTCCACAACTTTCCCTGGAACACCGCATGCCTCACTCCCTCACCTCCTTCCAACCTTACTCCAAAGTCAGTGCGCACTGGGGATATCCTGGCCGCCCTGGATGAACTAGCACGGTGACTCCCACCACCACCAGCTCCTGCCCCCTCACCCTGCTTGGCTTTCTGGACAACATTTATCCTCCAGCTAACACACTCTACAGTTGACCTAAAAGAGGTTTATTTATTGTCCCCCTTCCCCTATCAGAATGTAAGCTCCCAAAGGGCAGGGATTTTCATCTGCCCTGCTGTGCTGCCTGCGACTGGGATGTAGTCAGCACTGAAATGTTGACCGGATGACGGAGGCTCACATCAGGGTCCATCCCTCAAGGGGCCTTTCCATCAATCAGGCACCCCAGACAGAGGCCTGCCACAAGGTGGTCAACCGAGGCCATTCTTGGTAAGTGTTATGAGAGTAGTAAAAATGATAGACATCATAAAAATTCACAGATAGGAAATATTGTAAGAGGACACGTCAAGGAAGCTTCTGGAAGGTGGCAGAAATCGACTAAAACCATGAAGGAAGACCATGAAAATAATGGTAACCATAAGTGCCATTTACTGAACAGTTGTCTTGCGTCAGGCACCGCATAGATTGACAATCATATGGGCTAGGTGCTATTGTTAGTCCCATTTTACAGATCAGAAAACTGAGGGCCACAGAGGTGCAGAAACTTGGCGACGTAAAAAAAGCTAGTACGAGGCTTCTGGGCCAGAGCCCATGTGGTGGAGGCCATCGCTGCCCTGCCCCCAGCCTCCTGCTCCCTATTCCCCCTGCTGGCACCTGAGGCCCTCTCCGGTGGCTGGAGCCTAGTCTAGCCTGAGCAGGCAGCAGGCTGCAAGTGCCCAGAATTAAACTCGCCCCTACTTCCAACCACAGCGCCGTGGCCACAAAGCCATCATCCCCAAGGACAGGATGTAGAGCCCCCATCAGCTGGAGCATCTGAAGGGCCAGGCCTTCAAAAGTGGCTCTGGAAAGGAGTTCAAGGGGAATAAAAAACTGAATCCCAAAATAGAAGCCAGACCTTGCCAGGCGTTCAATCTCAGCAGCAAGAAGTTTGTTATCTTATCCCAACCACCAGCTCCAACCATATCATGTGTTGATGGAGGGGCTCAGTGGGGAGGTCAGAGGGGGCGGAGGACCCAAGAGTTTAATCCTGACCCTTTACGTTTCATCTGGGGACCCATGTGATGTGCTCCCTAGCCTCCCAGCCTCGAAGTCCTCACGAGACGAAACTATGTATGAAGCCATAGGTCTCAGCCTCCCAAGGAACGAGACGAAGCTATGTATGAAGCCATAGGTCTCAGCCTCCCAAGGAATGCACCCTGTGCATACTGCCTCTGGGTCCACTCCCTTTCTTAAGGCTCAGGGCCAGGCATTCCACACCCTGGCAGAGCCACAAATCATGGCCATGACCCCCATGCATGCATGCAGCAGAGGGCAAAGTACAGGCACAGAGAGAACAGAGGAAGACCAAGGTCTCTGGCACATACAGATGCTTCCAGCTGCGGTCAGGAATAAAAAGAGAACTCCCCACTAGTTACTCGACTACTAGAGGCAATCTGTCAAATTTCTGGGGGACTCTGGGGCTCCATAGGCTCTGTTGCTGCAGAGATCTGGGTTCAAACCCCTGCCCTTGCCATGGACTGCTGTGTGAGAGAGGGCAAGATGCAGCACGTCTCTGAGCCTTGCTGTCCTTATCTACAAAACAAGGCCAGGGCTCATGGTGGGTGTGGATTAAAGGACCCAGCGGGCAAGAAGCCCTAGTGCAGCACCTAGAAAGGGCTCCACTCACACTCTCTCTGACTCAACTTCCCTACTTCCCCTGCCGGGGAGCCACAATGTCCAGAAATCATGGGGGAAATGAGGCTGCCCTTCTCCGGCTGCCAATGCGTGATGACTGAAGTAAATGATTAATCCTGGCTTGAAGCGAAGTTCAGGCATTGTTCTATGATAGACCCGAACTCCGACAGCTCTGATGGCCAGTCCACTGGGGCTCGGGACAGCAGAAATCCCCAGGCGGTCACGTCTGGAAGCCCTGCCCTCCCTGCCAAGGGGCCACGTCTCCTCGAGGTGCCGGGCACCGTGCTGAGAGCTCAGTGAATCGATTCGGGCCCAGGAGACAGGATTCAGGAAAGAGTTGCCCTCTCTGGGGAGTCCCGCTGGCAGCACGGTGCCAGGCCAGCCAGGCCGCCTTCTCTGTTGTTACAAAGAGAAATTCTCCCACACAGGCAAGGCCCTTAAAATAGCCCCTTGGGTCTGGGCCATCAGGAAACAGAATAAAGCTGGGTCGGAATGGGGCCTACCATTAAAGACTTTACAAAGCAGCCACTTCAAACACCGGGGACAATCCCTTCGCGCTCAGAACCCCTAGGTGGGCAAACCAGCAAGGCAGGCTTGCTCAACAAAGAACGCTTTTGCACAGGAGGACAACATGGTCCGCAGCAGAAGCCCCTGCGACCCCTGCCCCCGGGGGCAGCCCTGGAGAGGGACCAAATGTGTAAAGCACAGCGACAGCGTGGAGCAGGCCCAGGCCAGGGGCAGGAGGTCCAACACACCTGGCTCTGTGAGTGCTGAATAGCACGACCTAAACTTTCTGCACCTCAGTTTCCATATAAGTAACATGGGGTTAAAAATGTGTGTCATCAGGGCCAGTGTGGGGACAGAGATTATAAGTAAAATGCCAGGCAGTGCCTGGCATAAATCAGGAATTGAGTGTGCGGTAGCCGCAGGATGATGATGACCACGGATAAGACGCCAAGCTCTCCTTTATTACCAAGTGAGAATGTTCTAGGCAAAAGGGGAGGGCAAGGGCTCTCTACCACGGACCGCTAGGGCTAGGCAAAAGTACAGCCTGGCTCACACCCACCCGACCCCACAGCCCACCCGGTACCCCCGCAAGTTCACTATCCCCCACTCCTCTCTCCCCAGAGTTAAGAGCAATCGATTTCTGCCAGGCTCCAGGAATCCCAGAGGCAGACTGGGGGGGCCCCCACTGCATAATTTATGCTGCACTGACACACACAGAGGAAGGGACTCTGTCCCCACCCCACCACGTCCCTCCACCCAGGCTTGGGGAGGGTGGCTTCCTCACCAGCCAAAGGGAAATGACAGCAAAGGGCCAGAGAAAGAGCCAAGTGGAGGGGCAGAACGCCCAGCTGTTTCCCCTTTGCTAACTCAGCGCCTGATGTCACTTCCTCCCCTCAGGTAACAGCAGGGGGAGATGTGACTAGAAATAGTTCTGTCTCTTCCCATTCACAAAAATGACAGGCGTGGAAAGAAGCAAAGTGTAGCTCCCAGAGGCGTTTTTCTAGAAGATGTCTTCGGTGACGGCCTAAGGTCACCCTAGTCCACCTTGGCTACAAGGCTTCTCAGGGGAGGTAGCATGGCCGGGAAACCTTGTATGAAAATTCCCCGAGGTCAGGAACAGCTTCCCTTGTAAAGCATCCCTAGCCCCACATGAATAAGAAGACTGATGGAGGCTATACGTAGGACCTTTCCCACAGCCTTTTTTTTCTTTTTTTCTGGGCCCAGCCCTTCCCCAAGCAGCTTTCACACTCACCGTCCCCTCCGCAAGGTGGGCCAGAAAGGGAAGCAATCAGCCCATTCTCTAGATGGGCAACTGGAGATCTAGAAGGGGGAGGTGACATGTGGAAGTTCTCACATCTGGAGAAGTCAACCAGGCAGGCCTCAGGTGGATGTCCTTGGGCCTGGTCCTCCCAGGTCTAAAATGTGATTAAGGGGCTGTGAAGGTGTGCAGACAGGGCAGCTTTGGAGCCAGCGGGCCCCTTTCCAAATGCAGCTCCTAGCTGCATGGTGTTTGGCAATTTATTGACACTCTCGGGGCCTCAGCGTCCTCACCAGGACGATGTGAACGCCAGCGGTAACGACATGCTTTCAGGGACTGTTTTGAGAGTTTCCATGTAAAAGCCTTAACACGTAAAAAGCATTTAGAAATGTTAGCTGTTATATTTATTATCACATTCCCCCTAAAGAATCAGGCTTGGGGCGCCTGGGTGGCTCAGTTGGTTAAGCGACTGCCTTCGGCTCAGGTCATGATCCCGGAGACCCGGGATCGAGTCCCACATCGGGCTCCCTGCTCAGCGGGAAGCCTGCTTCTCCCTCTCTCACTCCCCCTGCTTGTGTTCCCTCTCTGGCTGTGTTTCTCTCTGTCAAATAAATAAAAAATCCTTAAAAAAAAAATTTAAAAAAAAAAAAAAAAAAAAAAAAAGAATCAGGCTTACTGGAATATCTGGTGGTGTGACGGGGGTTTAAATGAAGAGGTGGTTTGAAGCATAGTATTTAAAACTAAAACCAGTTCAGAGAGATGTTGAAGCCGAAAGCAGCATTAATATAAATGTTTGGAGTGACGAACGAGGCTC
The DNA here is from genome assembly GCA_004023965.1 of Spilogale gracilis. Classification (NCBI taxonomy): domain Eukaryota; kingdom Metazoa; phylum Chordata; class Mammalia; order Carnivora; family Mephitidae; genus Spilogale; species Spilogale gracilis. Next base: position 77,827 of record PITA01001888.1, on the reverse strand, counting down.
CCAGCAAGCTGTTTAGGACTAGTCCCAGGGCCCTACAAAGATAGGGGGCAGCTGGGGCAGCTGGCTGGCTCAGTTGGTAGAGTGAGAGACTCTTGATCTCAGGGTTGTGAGTTCGAACCCCACACTGGGGGCAGAGTTTAATTGGAAAAAGAATAAATAAAAAGAAAATAAAAGAAAAAGCTAAAAGTTATTTAAAAACAAAAAGGTTAGGGGTTTCCTCTCTCTTGCCCCTGGGGTGCTTGTGTGGCCATGCTGGGGAATGCAGATGGAAATTAGCCCCCGTGGCACACCAGGGCTGTACCCGGCCCCACTAGCCAGGGACCTCCACGGGTGACGCCCAGGCAGCCCTGCACCCCCCTCCACACTGCTTCCACATCTCCTCCTCCTCCTTCTCCTCCACCCTTCCCCTCCAAGATGTCTGGGGGGCAATCAACTTTTATGAGGCAGCATGACCCCTCTGAGTAAGAGTTATAAACAGAGAGGGCTGGGCTCTGGCCTGCCCACTAGAGAGTCTCCACTGCAGAGCTAGGAAAAGGGCTCCTGTTCTTACCTCTGTCCCAGCCACAGCTGCAAGAATCACTCCAGCCCTGGGGCCCACCAGACACACCCCACAGGGACAGAAGAGAAGTCTCCCAAGGATCACCCAGAGGTGTCTACACAATAAACTAAATTCCCTCCACTGGCATTTGAGGCTCTCAGAAGCTGGTCCTGACTTCCTCCCCATCTTTCTCCCCCTTTTGGGTTTTGTCCACATTTTCCTTGCATGGTCCACCTCCAGCACCTTTACTTTTTCCTTTCTTGGAATGCCCTTCCTTCCTCTCTTTTTGCACCTAAATCCTACTCCTTCCCAGCCAAATCCCAATAACCCCTCAAAGCTCCCTATAAGCCTGCCTTCCCCAGCTGCTTTTCCCTGAAAATGCCAGTTTGCAGAGAACACTCGCTCTCCTGAAAAGCTTTAGGACTTAATTATTATTAAAGCAAATACCTATGTTGTGCTTCACACATACCGGGTGCTGTTCTAAGCTCTTCAACTTTATTGACTCACTTAAGCATCACCACAACCCTATGAGCTAGGTCCTAATTTCCCCAGTTTTTGTTTGAGGAATCCAAGCTACTGAGAAAGGGGTAGCATGGGCTGGGCCCCATGGTAGCCAGTGGTGGAGACAGACTTCCAGGCTAAGGACGGCAGAGCCCACGTGCTCTCCCGCAACACGGCCTTCCAGATGTGCCCATCACCTCAGAAACTACGCTTGCTCCGTTATCTTCACACAGCCCCTCCCAAAAGCCCTGACAGGGGAAGAGAGCCACAAGCTCACAGAATGCTGTGAGAAGTCACATGCAGCTCTGGGAATCACCTCCTGAAATGCTGGCCACTCTACTGGATGCTTCCATTATTTTTGGCAATGGCCCTGGCAGAGGACACCTCTGGCCCTAGCTCAGAACTTATTCCAAAGCCAGAGCTCCACCTCATCTCCCACACACACCCCTTGGCCTTCCTGTTCCCTGGATCCCTGTCCTAAACCATTATCCCTTTCCTGGATTCTCAGAACTCGAGAGGAGTAAGTGAGACTGCTGCAGGTATGACTCTATTATTTGCTCGATTTTGTTTAATTAAGAGGCAAAAGGGAACCGAGTTGCCTCTTTGACTTTTTTCTGGCCAAGAACTGGTCTGGTCTGTGACTCAGGCTGAGGAAATTAGAAGGCAATTTCCAGGGGACTGCTGTGCAATCCCAAAGTCCTAACACTCCTCTAATTCACTGCCTCCGCTTGCCATTAACTCATGCTGGCCCCGGAATATCTCTCTGGAAAATGCAGCAGCTGGCGGTTATATTTCTGGAGGAATCAGTCTCCTATGACATCAAATAGGTTTGTTTTTCCCTTCCCTTAACCTCCTCTCTGCCTACCACCATACACGGTGATTGCAGTCCTGATCTGTCCCCCCAAAACCCTCACACAGCTCCTCAAAGGGTTGTGATACATGGCTGGTTGTGCTCCCTGTTCCAACGGCCAGTAGGATGTGGTTGGTTGTTCATGAGCAGGAAGCTTTGTCAGACCTGTGAATCACCCCTGGATCACTTGCCTCCTTGGAAGGAGAAGAAACTGTTCCTGTGTGTGCATGTGTGTCAGAGGGAGAGACAGAGAGAGAAAGAGAGCAGGCAGGGTCACTAACCCACATGTGGCACTGACCTTCAGGCTAGCGTCCTGTTGTGACCTTGCCCTTACTGGCCCACCTCTCTATTCCTTTCCCTCTCCTGCCCGTGTCCCTTCCCTTCTCCTGCCCAGCTTATCAGGCAGCCACCACTAGATCGGCTCCAGGAAGCCCTCCAGGTCTGAACAGCTGTTCCTTGTTTATCTGTTGCTCTTGTGTATTGGGTGTTTTCCACGGGGCACGTCGCCCAATTTCCCATCCCAGTAAGAGCAGCTGGTCCTTCCTTTTCGCCTCAGCCTTTCCTTTTCTCTCAGCTTCACCTACGGGGTCCTAAGTGAACTCTAGCATTCCGGTATCTCCAGATAGAAGGGACAGCAGGTGGAAACTAGCGTACATTGAATGTGCATGATAGGGGCCAGGTATGAAGTAGAATGCTTCACGCAAAATTATCTCAGATCAATTTTCCAAAAGTCCTGTGAGGTTATGAGTGAGGAAACAGAGGCCCAGAGTGGCTGGTCCCCTGGGTGGCACAGCCAGGAAGAACCTGAGGCAGAATTCGAACCCTATCTGCCCCACGATACTCATTCGGGAATGGAACCAGCCCTGACGAGGCCCTTCCGGCAGCGGCATGTCCCTTCCTCCTGTAACGCTTGGATCCACATTCCAAGGGCTGAGAGAAATGAATGGGTCTGGAGCCAATTCCTAAAAATGTACTCCCAGGACCAAGACCAAATGCTGCGATGATCTAAACACACAGGAGAATGTACTAGTTCCACAGTGTTGATCCTTAATTCATCACCTCTGACATCAGCGGGCACTAGCTTCCATTCTCTCTGCCTCACTGAGCTCACCCTCTGTGGCCGTCACAACTCACCTCTGTAGCGTGAGGCAAATGTCCCATATAGACAGACGGCCCTTCCTAACACCCTGCACTGCTCTCACGCAGACAGGCAAGCCCGAGCCTGGTCTCCCCACCCTGACTCATGCTGATGAACGGGGCCCATTTTAAGTTCATTTCCCCCTTGGGAGGCAAGTTAGCCTGAGTTAACGAAGATCTGCTTTGTCTTTACGGGGAGACCCTGGGCAATCTCCAACCTCTCCAAATTCACTCATCTGTCCAAAGGAATCAAATAACCTACCCCAAGTTAGGGTGTATTAGGGTACATTTGATGAACTACAGGAATCACATGAAGTCACACACATTAAATGTTTGGCCCCACCAATGGTTAACTACTAACACCGGCTATTATTCTCATTCCCTAAAAAGTCCTGTAGAGGATCAGAACATTCATGACTGATACTTGTCGGAAATAAACAAACCACTGTAAAAGCACAGTGTCTCCTAAGTCCAAACAATAATCTGTTTGTTCTAGAGAAACGAGGTTCTCTCTGCCACTATAGGACTTGGCATATGCCCACACACGCATGTGAGTGCAAAGAATTATGGTAAACCTGCACTGGCAGCCTTATGGAAGAGTTTCAAATGAAGTTAGGTGCAGGCTGCATCCTGTACATCAGGACCATTTGAAAGACAAGTAGTCTGAGGCCAAAGCCACTTTACCTAAGGTCTCCCCGGGGACTAAGAGAGGAATTCAACTCCACACCAGGAAGCGTGGCCTAAGCAGCAGGTGCCCACTTTCCCCAAACCCCACCCAAGCAGGGGCTTGGCAGAGAGGAAGGAAGCAAGGGCTGATAGCACCATCAGAATGACAGAAGCCGCTTGCCCATCTTTTATAAACAGACCCTCGGTGTTCAGGCAGCTCCCCCTTGTCCTGGAGACAAGCACACCCTTTGCTGGATGTCCTGAGAAAAACTTTGCAGTGTGTTCCCAGTGTCCTGGAGCCAGCACAGCCCCTCCTGCTTGGGCCCCAGGACTCTCATCAGCCAGCTCCAGTTAACGTGCACATCCCATAAAACCTCTCTGCTCTGCAATTTGCCAAACCACAGACTGAGAATCCACTGTCAGTGGAGGAGAGGTGGGAAGGGGGCATGCTTCTCCAGTGCAGAGGGCTCCCAGAACATCCGTAACTTGGGTGGGTGCAGTGCACCCTGCCAGCCACCCACACCAGAATACCTTACCCAGAACACTTGACATTGGTGTGTGGCGTCCACCGTGCAAGGGCCAAGAGGGGAGGAGATCCTAAGCTTCAGAGGGCACAGGCTCCCCCAACCTGCTCCTCCTGCCCCTATGAGGCCTGCTGACATTTTCTATTATGGGGCCCACTGTCCATATATCATGCCCCCATTAATGACCCAAATAGGTAGGAACCCCCGCTGATCACCAGATATCCACCAGATCACCTAGTCAACTCCAAACAGACTTTAGGTACTTTGATGCCGACACCGTGGGCAAAATGCCAGGTAAGCCCAGGTGCTGTGAAGGGCTGTGTTGCAAATGACTTTACAAACCCTTCTGGTTTTCAGTTTCCCCATCTGTGAAATGAACGGGTTGAGCCCGAGGAGTCCCGCCAGCTCCACAATTCCACAACAGATCACACTTTCTCCTTTAATTGTTTGCCACAACCCTAGTTTAGAGCTCTGTATGGCCCCCGCTGTTCAGTGACATCACTCCCTGCACTAAACATAATGTCAATCTTACATGGGAAGCAGAGAGATCCTGGGAAACGCTGTCCATAAAAAGGGAGGAAATGATCGTTTGGAGGGAATGAGACAGGACTTCTTTTGTGTTTTTCACATAGAACAAGTTATTATCAATCTTAAAACCCGAAATCGTTCTTTCTTTTTTGCCAGACCATTAATAGCTGCTTTTCAAAAGTGCTTTCTTAGTCAGAATCTCACCAATAATAAGCTACACTTAGCGAGTGCTTGTTATATGCCAAGAACCATGCTAAGTGCTTTTCACGGATGATCTCATTTAATTCTCCAGACAACCCTATGAAATAGGTACTGTTAGCATCCTCACTTTAAAAATGAGGAACCCTGAATCCCTCAGAGGTTAAATAACCTGCCCAAAGTCACAAAGCTAGTTAGTGGCTTTGAATATGACCCTCTATGTCAGAGCCCTGGAGCTAACCACTTTTCAGTACTGTCTCTGGTGGGTCCCCAGTTGCTTTAGCAACATTTTTGGGTTGTTGCCAGTCCACCCTACCTTGTGATCTTGGACATCATTGGTCAGAGCTAAGACCTGAAGCTTCGCCTAAAATCAAGAGCAGGGAGAAAGTACCTGCCTGGGTCTCAGAGCAGAGAGTGCCATCTGTTGAAAGTAGGGCCTAGGGCCGGGCATAACAGGACTAGAAAAGAGAACCCCTAAAACCTAGTCTGTGACATTTGAGAAAAAAGGCTAGGAAGGCCGACTTGATACTAAGTGCTAAGATGTGGAAATGGACAACTGTACCTGGAGTAGGGTGACAACACAGTGCCCCAAGTCCACAAAAAAGCGCTTTCTTGAAATGGTAGGTTTCTTGAAATGAAGATGCTTGCTTGCTGAGCCAGATAACACAAAAGGAACAACTCTCCCAAGGGCACCCACCTCTCTGGTCTTAAATCAGGCTCCTGAGTTTACCTCCTCTCCAAGCTGAGCCTAGGCCCGTTTACTCTACTCCAAAAACAAACAAACAAAACAGGACAAAAACAAACCCAAAGTTCAGAGCTAGTGGTATAAAGACAGAAAGAGTAGCCTAAGGCTGCCATTGGGACAAACCCGGGTCCTCTTCCAACAGGGAAATGAAAGGCATTTCTCAGAGATCAGCATGCAGCTAGGGCAGCAAACTACAACCTGTTTTAATTGTGTAAATTAATGCTTTGAGCATTCTAAATACTGTTAAGTGCCTAATTTGCAAATACAATGCAGTTCTACTTTGGATGCCTGGCTGTCTCTTCTGTCTCAAGTACAGGAGCACAGCGGTTCAGACGGGCGTCCTCAGCCGTCAAGGACACCATGTTTACTTCCTAAGGTGCGACGGATGGGAAGACAGGACGGGCTGAGATGAAAGAGGCCCCGTCACACAGACCCCGGAGTTCAGCTCATTCAGCCCTAGCCCCTTCTCATTAACTGCGGGGAAGGAAGGGGGAGGGGCAGCCGGCCGTTCCTCAGAGACCACAGCAAACATTTGCCTCCCCGTGTCTGAAGATGGAGCATCACTTTAGAGGAAATGAACCCGGTTAAGGGTCACGTCCAGAAAAGGGATAAAAGGAAAGGCCACAGTTCTCCTCACACCGACGGACACAATGACTTAGAGAGGAAACCAAAGCTCGGGGCTGAGGGTGGAGGTGGGGCAGGGAGCGGGGCGGCTTCCCTCGGCCCCCAGACCCAGGCCTAGGGAGGCACAGGCCAGGGCAAACCTGGGAAGACAGCGCGAGGCTTCCTCTCCACCACACCCCCGCCCCCCGCGAGCCTCTAAAGCATCACGGTCCCTGTAACCGTGAGCGACCCAAGCCCCCAGGGAGGGCCAGAGAGATGCTCTTTCCCAACCGAGCTTCTCAGCGACGGTTTGACGAAAGCTCCCCCACCATCCATCAAAGCTCAGGGCGGACAGATGACTTCACCGTTGTAACAGACAAGGGCAGCCACTTGCCAATTCCAATGCCAAAAAAAGAAAACGGGGGGCGGGGGAGTGAAGAAAGGCCAGGGAAGGCTTCCCTGCAGATCACAGCCCCGCGAAGAAACTCCACAGCCGAGAGCTGCCCTGTGGGCACTTAGCCCCGGGACTTAGCGGGTGGGGCGAGGGCTCCCCCGGAGGAGGGTCCTCCCGGGGCTCTCTGGCCAACCCCCCGCAGGGGTCGGTAGGGGCAGTACTCACGTAGTGCTTGGAGGGGTTCCTCCGCTTCTCCACGTCCACCACCGTGGCATCTTGCACGCAGTAGGCCAGCATCTTCCCCCCACAAAGCGAGTGGCGCCCTCCGGCGGCGTCACCTTCTCATCCCGGTCCGGCTCCTGCTGCTTCTCCCGCTTCCCGGGTCCCGGAGCCACTCGCCACTCCGGCCCGGCGCGCCGCTGCCCGGGTTCCCGGCGCCCACAGGTCCGGCCCCGGGGCGGGGACGGTCCGGGAGGGCACGCGGGCTCCGTGCGCTCCGGGCGGCTCCGGGTGGGCCTGCCGCGCGCCCCTTCCCTCCCGCGCCGCCGCCGCCGCCGCCGCTGCCGCCGCTCTCCGCCTCGCCCGCCCGCTCTCTCCGCGGTCCGCCGCCCGGTGGGTCCGGCGGGAACTGGCGGAGCGGAGGAGGGGCGGGGGTGTGTCCCGCCGGCTAGGGGACGGGGCGGGGGACCCGGAGCCTGCTGTCAGCTCGCTGGGGAGGGGCTGGCGGCGCCCCTTCGCGGCTCTCCGGCTCCGGGGGGCTCGGCGCTGGCTGAGGCTGTGGGCGCAGGAGGCGGAGGCAGGGCCGGGCGGGCAGGGAAGGGAAGGGAGGGGAGAGGAGAGAGGGGAAGAGCGCGGGGAGGGGCTCCAGGCCCGGGGGAGGGGCTCCGGGCGACGGGGAGGGGGCTGCAAGCCGGCCCGGGAGGCCAGGGCGCGCCGGCGCGCCCCACCTCTCCCAGAGCGCAGCCGGCGGCCTGGCACCGCACTGGGCTACTTCGCCGGGCACAGAAACTCGAGGTGACTTCGGAGGGAGGAGGTGCGGAGGGAAGTGAACCCAGCGCGCCCCCGTGCTGGCTTTTGTCCCCACCTTTGCGTCCCCTGCCCACTCATATCCCCAGATCCTTGTAATGAAAAGTAGTTTATTACTCCGCTGTTACCACCCAGGCTCCCCGAGGAGACGACGGGAATGGGGAACTCGCCGGCATTAAATCCTTTAAACCGGAGTCTCTTTTGATAAACCACCTGCCCCCCTGCGGCTCACAAAGGGTGAATTCTCCCCGGAAATGTGATCAATCCACTCTGCCTGAGTCGTCCATCGATCTGGGCCCATGTAACTAAACTGTGACATCATTTACCAGTGAGGTTACAAGACTCCGCATAACGCCACTGCCTTAAGCCCGGGCTCCCCTGGGACCCTCCCCAGGCCAGCAAGGAGCGAAGGGACCACACAATGGTGGGAAAGTCCGCTCGGTTGGCCCCCCCACCCTCCACCCTTGTTCATCATTGGCCCCAGGTTCTGGATCTCTCACCACTTCTCCCTCTGGTCTGGAAAACTGACTTGTGGCCACTTGTCCATCCGCGGACTTGGAGCACAATTACTATTTAATTGAATTTACACACGCTCCCTGTCTATTTCATCTATTCTTTTTCATTTTAATTTCAAATATTTAAAGAAGTAGTATTTTCACAATTAATTCTATTGTTTCACAAACACAATAAAGCTTTGTATCTGTGGACCAATGTGAAACATCTGAAATGGGGACAAAGAGTTTCATGACCTTATTGTATTAATAGTTTCTTCTCTGCACTGTCAGAACCCATGTACCAATCTAAGATTATTCACACATTTGCTTGGTACAGAGTACCCCACTATTCTTCCATCCTTCTTGACAAAGGATTATAGAACACCAAGGGACACCACTATCTAAATATTTGACCTTGAGAAAATCACTTAACTTAATCCCACAGGTGTTAGAATCACCGTAAGGTTCTCATTTGTCAAATGTGGATGCTAAACTAAATGGTCTTTTAAGACTCCTTCCTGCATGTACTCCAAACTCTGAGCAGTAGTTACTCCTGTGGGAATAGTTTTGAGTTCTTTGTTTTTCATAATTAACTGGTATGGATTTTGACATTTCAAAAATAAATAATGCGTTGACTAAGCACCTTGTCTGTGCTAGTTTAGAACACGTTGAGAGACAGAAGAGAGTGAGAAAATTCAATTAATGTTTGTGGGACTGAAAACTGAATCCAGCTGACAAATGTTTATCCCTTCCCTCGAAGAGTAGGGAATCTATTTGAGAAACAGGGGTATCATTACGTCTGTATTTAATAAAATGTGCATTAAGACTCCAGAAAACAGAGGCTCAGAGCAATCAAGGGGAGCTTCATGGAGGAGGCGGTCCCTGTGCTGAGGCCTGGAGGATGGGCAGTTTGAACACCTTGGAATACTCTGCCTCCTCTCTGAACCCTTTTAGGCCAGCAGCACTTGGCCTGAGCTCTCTTGACACATGTATGATTGTCCATCATAGACTTCAATTCCCCTGAAAGCACCTCATGACCAGGGACTAGCTTCAAGCTATCATACACTCCTTGGAACTCCTGAGATAGCCAAGCACGGTACCTCGGACACAGTAGGAGTCACTGTATGAGAATTTGTGGAGCAAATGATCAAGGGGCGAAGTAACATATGTACCCAGAAGCCAAACCAGCTGGTGGCCAACGGAGGACAAGGAGGACAGTGTCCACCGTGCAGAAGGGCAAAGGAAGGGGGCAAGGCAGAGGAGAAGGGCCTCGAGAAAAGAATGAGTGTGGGATGTCCAGGCAGTGAGAAGCACAGGGCTTCTCTATCAGAGATGTTGGAAATCCCAGTGGCTGCTGGGGCAGGCATCCTGGGGAAGGTGATCTGGCAGTGATACTCAGTGATGGGAAGGTGAGGGGGCCAGGCGTCTCTGCTCTGAACAAGACTTGTTCCCCATGAGGGTGGGAGGTACACGTGGGATAGGCCCTCAGCGCTGAGCTCCCCTCAAGAGGAGGGCTGGGAGCTAGGAATCTGGGAGGGCTTCTGATGATGAATCAACATAGCTTGTGGGTTCATTGTAAAAGGATTCATGATGGCACCCAGCCACGCTTCCTCTGTGGACCTCAAGGCATTCTGAAAGTGTTAAGTAAGCCTCTGGTGAAGAAAGCTGGTGTTCAGCAGTTGGAGGGAAATACCAGCGGGGGCTTGGCTTGCCCTCAGTCCCCTTTTGAGTCAGAGTAGTGGGCTCCCCTACGAGGCACCAGTGGCTTCCCACTTGCCTTCTTCTAGACTAGGATCCACACTGAACATGACTCTAAGCACAAGGAGGACAGACCGAAGCCTCCATCCTCCCCCAGTTCCAGTGACTTAGTGCTGGCCTACAAGGCATTGGTCTTTTCCCAGCCTAAGAGACTCCAGACAACCTGACATCTCTTAAATTCAGGGTCTTTTTTTTTTCTTTTGGTGGGCAGCAAAGAAAAGTTTAGTGAGTGATAGTAAGGTTTATTGAGCGATAGTACAAAGCTCCCAAAGAGGGAGGGGATCCACAAAGCTTGCCTTAAATTCAAGGTCTTGACACACAACTCAAGTACTCCAACCTCTCCCTGTGTTCCTGAATCACCTCAATTAAAGGAAACAACTGAGTAGCAACATCCATCCCAACCTCATGGTGCCGAAGTCTCTGGGCATTATTAGTTGGGCAGAAGTAATTTAGATCTGGGGTGGGGGGATGGATTGGGCGGGAGTGAGGGATCTCTTCCTTTCTGGAGCCGTTTGTTCAAGAGGCTGTGAGTGTAAAATGGTACAGTTCTCCCGTCTTGCTAAGGTCATTTCAACCTCACACAGATCTCTTTCCCAAGAGTGCTTTAGGCATTTCTTTCTGTTCAGCACACTTTTCCCGAGTGCCTGGCACTTCCCAGAAATGACTGAGACTGGCCAAAGACCCCCTAGAGAGGGGACTCTGTCTCCCCGTTCAACACCCCAGGAGGCTTGACACATAGTGGGTACAGTTGCTGCTCTGTGTTGAAAACATATCCAGGAGCGAGTGCTAGAGAAGAGAAGGTAAACCCCTATTTTGTCCCTTCCATCTATGAACAGGAGATGACTTCAATCCAAGGACATTGTGTGCCTTCAAATGATACAATATAATCATAAATGTGCCAAATAAAAGTTTAGGATATAGGTGCCTGGGTGGCTCAGCGGGTTAAGCCTCTGCCTTCAGCTCAGGTCATGATCTCAGGGTCCTGGAATTGAGGCCCGCAGCATCGGGCTCTCTGCTCAGCAGGGTACCTGCTTCCTCCTCTCTCTCTGCCTGCCTCTCTGCCTACTTGTGATCTCTCTCTCTCTGTCAAAAAAATAAATTTTAAAAAATCTTTTTAAAAACGTTTAGGATAAATAAGGGAAAGAGGGCTGAAAAGAAAGATGCAGTCTGACAGATACCTGAAAATCTGATTTTTCAAAAACAGATCATTGTGAGATGATTAGAAGAAAGAATCTTCCAGCTGGAAGGGATCTAAGAAGTTATTTATTCTTTTAATTTTAGAGAGCAGCAAGTTGAGGCAGAGAGAGGCTAAGCAATTGCCGGATCCACAGAGCCAGGCAATTCCCCGTCAGCCGTTTTTCTCTCCCCAGCACCACCCCACCCCACTCACCCCCCAGCCCGCCCCATGCTTAGGACCCTATTCCTGGGTAAGAAAAGTTCATCGAGAGAGCACATTCAGCGCACTGACAAACATCTGCGGACCCAGAACGTTGCTCCCCCTTGAACCCCGAGTCCCTCATTCCAATCCTCCATTCACTCCAAGCATCACATGGCTGCCTGCCCCAGCCCCCCCATCAAGGCAGGATGTCTCTCAAAGGCAGGGACCCTGTGTATCTCCCTGGAAATCCCATCAGCTCCCTGTACAGAGAGCCCCCCTGCTTCCTCTCCCATGCAGTCTTCATGACCACCCGAAGAAACCAAACAGAGGAAAGCACTGAGAACAGTTACATGCTAAACAAAGGCACAGTACCACACTCTCTCTCCTTTTCAGAAATGTATGGCAATTGCTAAGCACTCATTTGGCTCCTAAGCATACATTGCCCCGGGACAGCTCCATTGCCACTGTATCAACATCTTTTATTGCTCTTCAGCTTCGCGGTGCTTAGGTGGTTCCCTCTCAACTGGTCAGAAAACTGGGCGGGTCTGGGGCACTGTGAACACAGACTCTGGCCCCGCCCCCTTCTTCCCCGCCCCCACCATAGCACCAGGCCACCTGTCACACACACACACCCCCATCCAACACAAGGCTCTATACATTCCAGGCACTCGAGAAACAGTTGTCTTTTTCAATTTCTGGGCTCTCAACAGATATCCGTAGGTGCTGATGATAAGCGATGTCTAAGAAGAGCTGAACAGAGCTCTGGAACAGGGCTTAAACAACCGGGCTTCTAGTCCTGCTCCACCGCAATCCAGCCTTGGGACCTGACATCACTTCCCTTCTCTGGGTCTCTGATGATCTTTCTGGTCCCTTCCATGCCATAGGATGGTGGAAAACTGCTATGTAAAGTGAGGTGTAGGTGGACTCTTGCCCAGAGATGTGTAAATTTGAGTGAGATTTGGGGCCCCCTCCTGGCCAAAGAGATTTTAGCACCTTTAACTCCAGCAGCATGCCCCAAGGTGTCCCTTGCAGTCCTCAGCTGACCTCTGGCATGACCTTCCAATTCATAGACCATGAGCATCCAGCGCATTCATGGTTCTCTCTCTCTCTTTCTTTTTGTCATTTTTCTGTCCCTCTCTCTTTCAGATCAGCCCTAGGAGTCTTACATTTGGGGAGTGTATTAAGGATAGTCAGTCCCTCCTGAATTTGGAATAGACAGTGAGGCCAAATTCCATTTTCTCCAGAAAAAGGTAAATTGCTGGCCAGACTTGGCCTGTCTTTGGTTGCCATGGAATGGGATCGGGGGGAGGTGCTGGAACTGCCCTATTTCTTCAGCCCCGCTCTTCAATAATTACAGCCATAATAACAGCCACCCCCCTTCCCACCAAACCATTAGGTGGGAGAAGCCACCTCTCTCTGCCTTCCAACACAGTAGGGATATCAGCACAATCTCAGCAGGCTTCTTTACGTGGTGTCCTTGAGAGTTTCAGCCTCCCATTTTAGCCTTGACCCTAGTAAGGGTTTTTAGTCCACAGAATTTTTTGATAGAACTACTTTCAAGTTCTAGATTTATTAAATGACTAAGCATGGAATACCAAAGGGAAATCTGAGAACTTGCATGGCCGAGGAGGACGAGGACGCAATTAGAGTCATGGAGAGAAGGTTCCCAAACTAGTGCATTGTGTTCGAAGACCCTCAGGATGGGCGTGTTGATGGTTTCATACATCTGTCTCAGCTACCGAACAGGCCTTCAAGTGTGTTCTTGCCTGGTAGGGGATTACCAGCATCGTCTTGTATAAAAGATCAGTCTGCATAGTTCCATTTAACCATAAGCCACCAAAGATTTTCTTTTTCAAAATCCCCTGGATTTTCCCGTAGCCAGCAAACCCTAAGTTAGCCACTGAATGGCAAAAAGAACAGGGGGAAAAAATTCCTTGGGGAATTCAAAGGCAGTTTTTTAAATAGCCTGAAGCCACAAATAACCAAAAATGAGTCTGGTTTTGGATGAACTTCTTTTTTTTTTTTTTCTTTTTTCAGTTCTGTATTCAAAAATGTCATAGAAATTACTGATGAGGAAGTTAGTTTGTCCTTTTTGAACCCATATGTCTATTTCAGGTGAAAGATTCAAGACTCTGAAAGTCAGCTCTGACTCCAGCATATGTCCTGCCTTCTCTGACGGAAGCAAAAGATAATCCCATAGTTGATTTATTGCTTATCACCATAGGGTAGAGCAGGCAGAGGAAGATTCCTGCTTTTCCCACCTCGGTAACTTTGGTGTTGCCCTAGCAGGTTACTACGACCACTTTCATCACTCTTACTGCTTACTATATGAATAGTGCGTACCTTAGTGAGGACTGGTTTACAAGTACTAAAAATTGAGCTAGGCCAGCTTAAAAAAAATGAAGGGGCTTTATTTCCAATATATAGTGGTGGCTCCTTATCCACAGACATTGGGCATCTCAGTGGAACCAAGAAGTAGTAAATCTTGAGAACGTACTCATTTTCCTATCCCTTATCTCTGCTTAGCACTGTTTGCTCTGTTTTATTCTTCTCTACCTGCAGACTGTTTTTCTCTGCTTCTTCACTCACATAGCAAGAGTCCCCTAGACCCAAGTACGAAGCAGCCCTCAATTCCAGACACACCTGAGACCCATTGGCTATTTCCTTAGTCTGTATTTCCCAGGAAATACAATCTCATTGGATTGTGTCCACCCTGACCCAATCAATCATCATGGAGTGGAGTCGTGTATCATAAACATTTCTCTTGAGAGCCAACCCACCTTCAAAGAAAAAACACAGATGTAAATGACCCACACACCCCAGAACACACCTACTAAATTGTTTACTTTTTCAAGGACTTTGTCTCTTTATTTATTAACTCAACAAATATTTAAGTTATCAACATGTTCACCCACTCTGCCAGGACCTAGGGCTACATGTGGGATAAAGCAGACCAAAGTCCTTATCCTCAGAGAATTTAAGCACCTTTAGGGAAGTTATACATTGTTTTAAAAATCATGCAAATAAGTGTAAAATTATAATCGTGACAGATGTTATCAAGGTGAGGCAAACATATACTAAAGTATGAATGGTGGTCATCTCTGGGGGTGGGATGAAAAGTCTTAAATTTTAAAAATTAACTTATTTACTTAAAAATTTTTAAATTCTGTAGAGCACATCCTTCTGCCATAATACGTTTTTTAATGTGCATTTTGAAAGGATCACTGTGGTCCCCTGGTCAAGGGCCCAGTGGGTGAGGGGGACAGCTGGACATTCTGCAGGGCAGTACAAGAGGGGACAATAGCTTGGCATAGGATGATGATGTCGGGATGAAGCAAAGATTTGTTGAAGGTAGAGGGGCCTCTGTTTGGTGATGTTGGTCAGGAATGAGGGAAACGGGTGCTAAGGACAGTTGTAGGTTCTTGGACTGCACAACTGGGGTGATGGTGGTGCTATCCAGTTTCCTAACTCTTTATTTAGTAATACGTGGGAGCTGATCTAGTCAATATCAAATGCTCCCTTTAGCTTTCATCATCATCATCACCATCATCATCATAGTAACAATAGTAATCTCAGCAACTGTTTTTTTGTTTTTTTTTAAGATTTTATTTATTTGAGAGAGAGAAAGAGCATGAGTATGAGGGGGGAAGGGGCAGAGGGAGAGGGAGAAGCACGCTCTCTGCTGAGCAGGAAGCCCAACACAGGGCTGGCTCCCAGGACTCTGAGATCATGATCTGAGCCAAAGGTAGATGCTTAAGCAACCGAGCCACCCAGGTGCTCCTAGAGTAATTTTTTTTTTTAAGATTTTGCTTATTTGGGAGAGAGAGCGTGAGTGAGTGGGGAGAGGGGCAAAGGGAGAGGGAATCTCAAACAGACTTTGTGGTGAGCACCGAGACCACGGTGGTCTCAATCTCACACCTCTGAGATCATGACCTGAGCTGAAATCAAGAGTCTGTCACTTAACCAACTGAGCCACCCAGGTGCCTCTCTCAGCAATTATTCAGTAAGCTCCTACTGTGTGCTGTGCCAGGAAGTGTGCCGAGTGAACACCATGCTCATATATTTATTCCACAAATGGGACTTTTTAAAAAAGATTTTATCCATCCATTGGACAGAAAGAGAGAAAGTCGGAGAGTGCAAGCAGGGAGGAATGGCAGAGGGAGAGGGAAAAGCAGGTTGAGCAGGGAGCCTGACACAGGGCTCCATCCCAGGATCCTGGGATCATGAACTGAGCCAAAGGCAGACACTCAGCTGACAGAGCCACCCAGGTGCCCCAACAAATGGGAATTTAGTGAAAACAAGAATATCCGCCTTTGTGGAGTTCACAGTCCACAGTCTAGGTGGAGAAAATGATGAATTAGGCAAGGGAAAACCAAGACTTTGGGGCCCCTTCAAATCTCTATTTTTTAAATATTTGTTCAGCATTTATATAATGAGGTCTAGAAGAAATAGATGTTCTATTACAGTGCTCTTCTTTCTCTACATTCAAAGTATGCCATTATCATATGGATCGAAAGCAGTATTTTCTGAATCATCTTTTATTTCATTGTTTTCCATACTTGAGTAATGTCACTCACACACTTTCTATGAGTAAAAGAAACTTACGTGGATATAGCTTCAAACTCTTAAAAAATATTTTAAGAGTTTTTTTTTTTTTTTTTAACTTTCATGGAAGTCAGATGTTTCCTATTTTTTGAAGTTCTCTTTTTTTTTTTTCAATTTTGGGGGAGGGGAGAGGAAGAAGTTTTTTGAATAGTTAACTTCTTGGGAGGCATATTAAGATTTGACTTACTTAAAACCACTCATTCCTTCCAGGAACTAGCTCTAGGCCATGGATTAGTGCACTGTGACCTTGCAGCTGCGGGTGACCACTGCTGACCTACAGGACTGTCTGCTGGCTGGGCCCCGAGCTGACCCAGCCCAGGCTCCAAGTGCAAAGCATCCCATATAGGCCCAATGCAAGAATATTCCAGGAGAGGGGAGGTGCTCGTGAGGATGTATTTGCAATATCCACTTGGAAGATACTGTTAAATGTAGCAGGAACTGGACCTTCTGTGCCAGAAGATCCTTGGAAAAACCCACCCTTCCAGGCCAAAACTTAGTTATTTGATTAACACATGGTGGATTGCCACTGTTCACAGATTTTTAGAAATGAAATAGAAAATTCTCACCAATGGATAGCCAAGAAACCAAGTAGATGATGTCTGATTATTAAGTCGTGATATTATTAAAACATGAAAATATCAGCCCTATAAGCACAGGGTTGCTGGTCTCTTTTCTCCTCCTGACCCACCCCATGCTGCACATGACAAGTGTTCATTAACTAAACGGTAGTGAGTATATTTTACTTTTGGGGACCAAATGATCTGTTGCAACTACTCAGCTGTTATAGTATGCCCCCACTATGACCCTATAATTTCACTCCGAGTATAGATCCAAGAGAAATTAGTGCATATGTCCACCAAAAAAAATGTACTAAAGCATTTAAGCAGCTTTTTTCATAATTACTCGAAACTGAAAGCCACTCTGATGTCCACGAAAGCTGAATGGGTCAATAAATGGTGTTACGTTCATACAATAGGATACTATCGTCCTGTGAGAAAAACAAACAACTGCTATGGACAAGATGCTGAATGATTGCACACACAGTGCTAAGCAAAAAAGACAGACTCAAAGGGCACTTACTGTATGAGTTCATTTATACGAAATTCAAAACCACCAAAATTATGGTGCTAGATATTAATTTTGTCTCTAAGAAATATAAATTGGGAGGGGGCACAAAGAACTGTGGGTATTGGAAATGGTCTTCATCTTGATCTGGGTGGGAGTTTTAAGCCATGCACTCTAGTATTTCAGTGTTAAATATATTATACCTTGCTATGGACAGAATGTTTGTGTACCCCACCTCTACCCACCACCCCGGAAAAAGTTCTTATGTTGAAACCCTAAGCACCGGCGTGATGGTTTTTGGAGATGGGGACTTTGGAAGCTAATTAGGTTGGGAGGGTGGAGCCCTCATGATGGGATTAGTGCCCTTATAAAAAGAGACACAAGGCAACTTGTTTCTTCCCTCTCCCCTCCCCTCCCCTCTCTTCCCCTTCCCCTCCTCTCTCTCTCTCTCTCTCTCCTTCTACTGAACCTGCCACCTGTGTGAAGAAACCAGGAGAAGAGTCCGCACTAGAACCTATCCGCACTGGCCTTTTGATCTCAGACTTACCAGACTCCAGGACTATGAGAAATAAACATCTGCGGTTTAAGCTACTTGGCTTCTGAAATTTTTGTTATAGTAGGCAGAATTGACTTCAATTTTCTTAAAAATGCATGAAATAAAACTAAACAAGTCAGCCTCGATAAATCTCCACAAGATTCTGTGGGTGAAAATAAGGCATGTTGCAGAGAGATATGTACGTTACACCACTTAAATAATTGTTAACAATAAAAAAATACTATATACAATATATGTATGTTTAGGTATATATACATCTGTGGTTAAAATATTAGAATGGACAGGAAGAACACTTACCAAGTTCAGAACAGTGGTGAGAGGGGAACCAGAAGATGCTGTGACTGTAGTGATACATATCTTTTAAAAAAGAATTGAATGTGGTGAAATGCTCACATCTGTTCAACTTGGATGGTATGGACTTCTTTCTCATACTGCTGTCTGTACTGTGAAGTATGTTTGAAATATTCATAATTTTTAAATTATTTAAGATGGAAATATAAAATCAATCAGTAGGGATAATGAATGTGCCTTGATAGGCATAGAAATGTATCTATTTCTGTATTTTGTTTTTGTTGCCCAGCATCAGGTGGTTCTGGATTCACACAGAGACAGTCCTTGCAAACAGTAATAGTCTTTAAGCAACTTGTCTGGCAGTGGTCTGACAGCTCAATGAAGCTGCTCCAGAATCTTGTGAGAATAACAAGAATTTTCTGTTTCAGTTACATTACTAATAATAACTAACGACTGCTCTCATTCTTAAATTGATTGCATTTCTAGGAACTCTCTGCTAGATTTTACCTCCATTGCTCAGCAAAAGGTACTTTTCTTTTTTTTTTTTTTTTAAGATTTTATTTATTTATTTGACGGAGAGGAACACAGCGAGAGAGGGAACACAAGCAGGGGGAGTGAGAGAGGGAGAAGCAGGCTTCCCGCCGAGCAGGGAGCCCGATGTGGGGCTCGATCCCAGGTCTCCAGGATCATGCCCTGAGCTGAAGGCAGTCATTTAACCAACTGAGCCACCCAGGCGCCCCAAAAGGTACTTTTCACATATACTTTGTGACCTTATAAAATGTTTAGTTTAAAAAACCAGATGTCTTGGGGCACCTGGGCAGCTCAGTCTGTTGAGCGTCTGCCTTCGGCTCAGGTCATGATCCTGGGGTCCTGTGATCAAGTCCTGCCCTGGGCTCCCTGCTCAGTGGGGAGTCTGCTTCTCCCTCTGCCTTCCTCCACTGGTGCTTGCTTGCTCTCTCTCTCTCCTCCTCTTCTATCTCTCTCTCAAATAAATAAATAAAATCTTTAAAAAAGTAAAAAAATCTGATATCATAGAGTCTTAATGTGTAACATATCTTTACAAAATTTCAAATATTTCTTTTTAATATACACCTGTGACTTAGGTTTTGTTGTCTTTGCTAATACCTTATTTTTTTGCTAACAATTTATCTTAAAATAAAGTTCTCAATACTTTAAATTCTCAATATAAAACAAAATCCCAATATTGCAATGCAGCCTCAGCCTGCTTACGTTCGTAAAAGTACCAGCTGAAGCATGAAATTTCAATTTAATTCATTTAAATAAAGGAAGTATTTACCTAATAACAGGTTTTCTTTAACCGAATAGACAAGCAATTTATTTCCTTACTTGAAATGGTCACATCAGCATCTTGCTCTGACCTGAAAAGTAAAAAAGTAAATTCTAGATCTTACTGTCCATATCATTACAAGCCAAAAAAGTCTGAGTCTTCAGTGTGAAGACGGCACCTCAGCAGCGTTGCTACGACACATACCATGCATTTTAAGATGCTGTGTTCTTGATAAGGGCTAATGCTTAATATGAGCATTAGATTGTAACCAAGCCGAGTTTGCCCCTAGGTGAGTCACAGAGAGAAACGACACCAGATGGAGTTGTCACACAAAGGGCACTTTATTTGCAGCAAATAAGGAAAACACAGGGAATAACTTCCAAAGCCTTAACGCCCCCGGGGAAGAGTGAATGGGTTCCTTTTACTTAGGGTTAGGATGAATATTTAGAAAGGGGAACCTTGTCATCGATGTGAAGGAGGCATAAGGTTGCTCATGTGCCTTAAGGAAACAAGCCTATACATATATTGTATGTGATGCAAAGGAGGCTTAGGCACCTCCTTGGGTGGAGATTTTAATATTTCAATGAGGTAAAGGTAACTGTCAGTCTCTTGGACTCCATGGGTCACTTCGTGGTGCACCTGCACAGATGCTAGTTGGGGGCTGAGTTCCAGTTGGTCTGGGTCTGCTGGAGGTCTTCATCCAGGCAGTTCTTACTGCTGGAAGGGTAGTTTCCGTTTCCATCAGGGAATGCCATGCCCCACGAGGCCTTTCCCCTGAGTTAAGACTGCATAAGGCTTAAGAAAAAATGTGGGGCCAAGGTCGGCGGGTGGGTCCAAGCAATAAAAGTCAGGTCTTGGGGTCTAGCTGGTGACAATATGACACTGAACCCTGGGACAGAAACAAAAAGATGCCACTATTTCCTCACTCCTCTGACCCCAACCATTATTTTTCTCACCCTCTGAATGTCACGACTATATTTTTGCCAGTATTTCATGGTACGTGTGTGTTTTTAAATCTTCTTCATAATAGTTATTCTGAACTGTGCCTGTGGCCGAGGGGTGTGGCGCAAGAAGGGTGTGGGTCTTCGTTTGGATTCCGTCTCTACCATTATTCTTTGTGCAAACTAGAGAATTTTTTAAAATTTTTTTAAAAGATTTTATTTATTTATTTGACAGAGAGAAACACAGCAAGAGAGGGAACACAAGCAGGGGGAGTGAGAGAGGGAGAAGCAGGCGCCGAGCAGGGAGCCCAATGCGGCGCTTGATCCCAGATCTCCGGGATCATGACCTGAGCCGAAGGCAGTCGCTTAACCAACTGAGCCACCCAGGCGCCCCAGCCTTTTAAATTTTTTAAGCTTCGTGCGAGTCACTTTGCTTTGAGCTTTGAGCAGCTCATTGAGTTCTCTAGGCTCAGTTTCTTGCATATAAAATGGAGATAATAAAACTTAACTTAGGGGGTCACTGTCCTATGAACATGAAACAGTTCATGGAAAATGGTCAGCACAGTGTGGGCACGTGGTGAGTCTTCAGTCGCTGTCAGCCGCGACGAACATCGTCATCATTATTACTCCTCAAAGGAGCACGACTGTTCTCTGGTCCTTCTGATTTTTGAAGACCATACATAACCCTCATCTTCAAGCATTAAGCAACTTGGGTTCATTGATTCATTCAATAATGACTGAGTGCTTACTCTGTGAGCAAGCTAGACCAGAGCTCTGCTCTTCAACTTGCCTTTTTAGTGTAATTGGTGCATTTGCAAGTTTCTCTCTGGGTGGAATGATCGCGGGATGGTTCTTGTTGCTCTTTCACAGAGACCTGCTCTTTCAAAGTGCCTGAGGCTTGTGGCTCAATTCCCGATGGGTCTGATTAATAATGGCCTGAGGTTGTCTAAGCTTCTCCCTAATAATACGTTCTTCTCACTGTGCAATATGTTATTTACGTGCGGCACTGGAAGTGCGTGCGTGTTCACCACTAGACTTTTTTGCATATGTTTTTACAAAAGCATTAAGCTGTTCGTTTTCCATGGAATGAAATGGAAAGCCTTATTTTCATGCTCCACTGTGTTTAGTCTTGAAATGGCATTGCAGATTGCCAGGGTCTATAAAACTAATTTGTAAAATTGACTACACAAAACACATTTAGGACCTGGGTAATTTTTATTGCCATAAAAGGTGACTTCCCAAAACAACTAAATATCATCATTCTCTCTTGCCTCGGAGTGGGCTTTGCATGAGCATTTCCAGTGTGTTGCTTTTGTAGTTATTGTCAGTGAGGCTGATGGTCTAAAGAATGGGTCTAAGGTGGGATATTTGATGTCTTGTCCTGATCAAACCCCTTATACTCAAATTTCCTTCTTAAATATCCTGTTTTCCACCAGTGAAATCCATTTTTAGTTTTAAGAGTACATTTTAAAGCCTACTTGAAGAAGATATTGAATGAATATACATTAGCTGTTCGGGCACTTGTGTCTAATGTCTATAGTAGGATAGTGCCTCGAGAAGTGTAACCCAGAAACCAGTTACTGCAGCGCTAATGAGTGAATGATAATAAGCATTGTTGCCCTGTGGTCACCAGTGTGTTCCCATTTGGAATTATAACACGTTTGGATGTGGAGATTGTTGCCTGAGTTGTTGTTTTGTTTTGTTAGATTTTATTTATTTATTTGAGAGAGTTTGAGAGCATGAGAGGGGAGAAGGTCAAAGGGAAAAGCAGACTCCCCATGGAGCTGGGAGCCCGATGCGGGACTCGATCCCTGGACCCCGCGATCATGACCTGAGCCGAAGGCAGTTGCTTAACCAACTGAGCCACCCAGGCGCCCATTCCTGAGTTTTAATCATAGTAAATCATAGCTTTGAACTTTTAATTTTTACAGAGTAATGTGCAGCATAATCATGTTTATGAAGAGACTTATAGATGTGTATCAGACATTGGCACTGTCCTGCTCATGTCCCCTCAACCCGTTCCAGAGATATGCAGCTTCCATGGACTTCCCATTCCCAATGGCAGCCTCTCCTCTCAAACACCTGCTTCTGTTTGAGAATTTTCCCTAGTTACCCTCTCCAGAAGCTACAGCCCTTCTGAGCAGCATACCATCAGCAAGGAACAAGAGTTGGTGAATAAATCGCCAACTCTGTTCCTTGGACAATCCTGAGGTGTGTCCACATAGTGTCTCGAGGGGCACAGTGGGACTGATCACCAATTGCCCAAAGTGCTAACCTGCTCATTAACATACCCTCATTGGCTCTCTCCCTTTCCTGTCCCACCTCCCCCATGCCCTTACCATGCTTCCCTGGATTATGTCCCTCCAAAATGACTTGCATCCAAATTGTTGGCATGGGATTGCTTTGAGGAGAGCCTGTAGTTAGACGCCATGCACATTCAATGAAGCAGAAGTATTCCCACCGAAGTGATAAGGGTGTGCTAGGCACAGAATGAAGTAGCTGTCCAGTGCAAAGCAACTCTCCCACTTACCACACCTGGGCTACCTCTTTCCTTTTGGAAGCACTGTTCACCCCAGAAGAACTCCTTCCTGGACATTGGCTGAGACTGGGGACCTGATCAAAGCCATGAATTACAACCTGCACCTTCGTAATTGTGATTGTCCATGGAGAGAATGTAACCCACACTGGAAGAACCAGAAAACTTCCCGGGATTTTTCTAACTGGTGCTAAGGGAAGAGAACCTCTTTCCTCTCAGAGCTATAAAGTTATGAACCCAAAGCTGACCTCGGCCATCTCTCACACAGAAAATCCTCTCACAGTGAGAGATCTACAGCGAATTCTCAGAAAGAGGAAAGAGACGAGCCTCAGGAGCATCTTTGTGACATTTGAATTCCTAGGACAGTTGATCCTAAACCAGCTCACTCTGTCCCTCCTCATAGTTTGGTTTGTGGACTTCTCTACATATCACCCCACTGGCATTAGCGAGTTACTGACTTTATCGGGTTTTTTTCCTTAAGATTTTATTTATTTATATGTCAAATTGAGAGAGAGAGAGCCCAACCAGTGGGAGCTGCAGAGGGAGAAGCAGACTCACCTCAGAGCGAGGAGCCCGATGTGGTATTCGAACCCAGGACCCCAGGATCATGACCTGAGCTGAAGGCAGACGTTAATTGACTGAGCCACCCAGGCGCCCCGAGACTGTATCATTTACAAGCGAAGAACCTTACTACAGGTGTTTAACTCTGGAGCAGAAAATTGGATTGGACATGAGAATCTGGAGCAGGAGAATCACTTTCTGGATACTGTGTTCTCAGTCCTACCATTTTTAGTTTCCAGATTTCTCCCAAATTTGTCATCTTTTCACCCAGTATAAACATCTTTTACTATAGACTCTTTAACGTATTTATCAAAGTTATTTTAAAGTCTTTGTTTGACTTTCAAATCATTAATGGCCATTTCCATTTTGGATTTACAGCTATGAATTTAAGAACCGATTTTTAGGTTAATAATGAAAAGACATAATTCATGTTTACACACGCTTATCTGTTCTACACTCCTTAAAGTATATTCACTGAGAATTTATCTTGTTTTGGAGGTGCCTCAGTTCAGCTGCAGCTCTTGCTTTCAGCTCAGGTTGTGATCTCAGGGTCGTGGGATTGTCAGGTTCCACACTCCGCAGGGAGTCTGCTTGAAGATTCTCTCCCTCTTCCCTTTCCCCTGCTCTCTCTCTCTCAAAATAAATAAATACATCTTTTTTTTTTTTTTAACTTTTTTTTTTTTTTTTAAGATTTTTTATTTATTTGACAGAGAGAAACACAGCCAGAGAGGGAACACAAGCAGGGGGAGTGAGAGAGGGAGAAGCAGGCCTCCCGCCGAGCAGGAAGCCCGATGTGGGGCTCGATCCCGGGTCTCCGGGATCATGACCTGAGCCGAAGGCAGTGGCCCAACCAACTGAGCCACCCAGGCGCCGCCAATAAATACATCTTTAAAATAAAACAAAGTCCTTGTCTGCAGAGTCTAACATCTGTTTGAGTCTGTTTCTATCGACTGACTTATGTCTTAATTATAGGTCACATTTTTCCTTTTTCTTCACATATCTAGTAATGTTTTTATAGTGAACATTATGAATATGTTCTAGAGACTGGAGTCTGTTACCTTCCTCTGATGAATACTTTCTTGCAGTAGGCAGAGAAATTAGTGGTTGGATTGCATCTCTTAAAACTTGCTTTTAGGTTTTGTTGGGTGGGTCTGTTTTAGGTTTAACCTTAGTGCTAGAGTGAATGCCTGGGTCCCAGTGTGGTCCTTCCACAGCTTCAGCTAAAAGCTTGGTAAGACTTTCAACTCTAAATTCTGTCTTCCCTCTGATGGGCAGTGGCGGAAATCTCTGCTCAGTCTTGCTCAGCCGTCAGTTGTTGTTTTCCCCTGGCAATCCTTGGAGTCTTACTGATACACGTACTGTTCAAGGATCAGCCAAGGATTTGAGAAATATCTTTACACATATTTGAGCATTTGCTACTCCATGGCTCTCTCCTCAGAATTTTCTCCTCAATTTTCAGTCACTGTTGTTGCAAAGTCCTTCTCAGAATCATTAGTTCCTCAATGACCCCTACCCTGTGCGAACTGACTGAGGCTCTCCAAGTGTGGTCCTCAGACCAGCAACATTAACACCATGAGGGAATTGGTGAGAAATGCAAAATTTTGGGCCCCACCCGGGCCTACTGACTCAGAAACTCTGGCACTGGAGCCTAGCAATCTATATTCTAACAAGTTCTCCAGAGATAATAATAATATATACTAAAGTTTGAGAATTATTGCCTTAGGGAGAAGCTATGCAAATGTGGATCTTGCCCAGAGTTTCCCATCCTTACTGTCTGGATGCTCTCTAGTGCCATCAAGTAGGTTGGTGGGTTTTTTTTTTTATGGTGGTGGTGGGGTGTCCAGAATTCATAATCATTATTTGTAGAAGGGATTAGCCTTAAACAAGCTACTCTGTCAGATGGAAATTTGGACACTGACTTTTCCGTATATATTTTATACTATATACTGTTTGTCTCCTAAGAATCTACTTTCTTTGTTATTTTAAAAACACAGTTAAAATATTTTTCATTGAGATTTGAGTAAAATGTTTGTAAAACCCTAGCAGGACCTTATAGTTTTGTGGAACACAGCTTGAAAAATCTCTAGTTTAACCATATGATTGACAAGACGGGTGGGGATTAGCTTCAACCCTGCATAGAAGTGTCTCCATGGCAACTGTCACCATAGTATCAGGCCACAGAGGACTGTGGTGGTAAATGAGCTCGTAAAGAGTGGGGAGGAATGCAGTGTGGTATCTTCCTGGTTCCCATTCCAGGAAATCCCAGAGACATGCCTCGTGCCTTGACAGAGGAAGCCTGTAGATAGTAGCCAGATGAAATGACCACTTTGCTAAAGAGCCGGCCGCTCATTGCCAGCATTCCAACCTGTTTTCAGGAGGCTCTTCACTCCCATGGGTCATATTCATATCAGCTTTGGTTCATCAGCTCTCACGTATTAACCTTACCTGCTCGCACTGCTCCTCCAGGAGAACAGGGATTCCCCTCAAAGAGGAACTGACCTTAAGTTTCTCAGTATTCCCACGCTACTCGACCTCTGTGGGATGGAGAGGAAGTTCATCTAAAAAATCACCCCTGCCTTCTCCTCCTTTCCTCTGACTGTACCCTCAGACAGACCCACTGGGGTTTTGTCACTAGGGAGCAAGCACTGGGCAGTACTTCCTCAACTTTAATGTATATGTGAGTTCCCTGAGGATCTTGTTAAAATGTAAACCTTGATTTAGTGGGTGTTACGGGCTGAACAGTGTTCCCTCAAAACTCGTATGTTGAAGTCCTAACCTCTACCACCTTAGAATGTGACTGCATTTGGAGATAGGTCTTTAAAGCAGTAATTAAGGTTAAATTAGGTCATTGAGGTGGGCTCTACTCCACTGGTCTCCTCATAAAAAGAGGGGAATATAGACAGACACAGAGAGAAGACCGGGTGAAGACATAGGGAGAAGATAACCATTTACAAGTCAAGTAGGGAGGCTCCAGAAGAAAACATAGGAGCCCCATCTGACTAATACAGGAGGTCTGGGGAGAGAACCGAGAGTTTGCATTTCTTTCTTTCTTTTTTTTTTTTTTTTAAAGATTTTATTTATTTGACAGAGAGAAACACAGCCAGAGAGGGAACACAAGCAGGGGGAGTGAGAGAGGGAGAAGCAGGCTTCCCGCTGAGCAGGGACCCCGAAGTGGGGCTTGATCCCGGGTCTCCGAGATCATGACCCTAGCCGAAGGCAGTCGCTTAACCAACTGAGCCACCCAGGTGCCCCGAGAGTTTGCATTTCTAACAACCCTGCCCGACCAAGGACCACATTTTGAGTAGCAAAGACCTGGAGAATCTGGTCCCTTTCTGTTCGATGGCAATGTCAGCAGCTTCCGAAATCACTGAGTGGGTGGGGAAGAAGAGTGCTTTTTTTCCTCAAACTCTGCCTTCCTTAAGATGGTGAAGGCAACTTTTCTCAGTCTTTTTGATTTGCATTACTTTTGAGATATTATAAATATGAGGCACCTTTCAAGGGATGAGGTTAGATCATATAAGTAAATACGATAGACTGGATAATAACAGTAGAAAAACTGGGGACCTCACTCCCTGTCTAATGTGGGCAGCTCTGTCTCTGAGCCAGAATATGAGCTTAATGTGGTCATACTTTCCCAAGTTCCAAAAGAACCTAGAAAGTTGTTTTTTTATGTTAAATCTCTAAATCTTTAAACTTCTAAATGTTGGCAACTCCATCAATTTATTTTTGAAATGTGAGGCAAACAAGCACCCTGAGATCCTGGACACGTTCTTGATCTCTATCTTGTTTTGGGAAGTATACATAGGTAAAAATTCATCAAGCTGTATGATTAAGATTTGTACAATTTACTCCTTGAAATTTATGCCACAATACCAAATCTGCATGGGAATGATGAGTATCAACCTCAAGGTCACGTGTGGGGGTGGAGGCAGGGGAGGAATGAGGTTGGTTTCTACCTGTATCTCTAACATCACATTTCTTTAAAGAAATAGAACTGAAGCACGTTGAGATTATGAATAGCTGTCTCCATGATGTCTAGGTTTTCTGCCTTATTTTGTTCTGTATGTTTGAAATATTTCATAATTAAATGTTTTTAGTGTTAAAAAAAAATAACACCTCAGAATACCAACACTGTATGGGCTAAACCACACCCTCTGGAGGTTTCTGAACCATCCTTTTGGTCTTGCTCTGGGGCTGTACTGCTGTTTAGATAAGAATGTTCTCAGGCTCGACCCCACTGTCCTACATATGTCAGTAAATACCCGCACCCCCTATGCCATGTATGGGGCGTGATGTCATCCCTCATGCTCAGCCCGGCAACGACTATGACGTTATCACAAGAAGTGGCATTCTCAGTGTAGTCTCAGACGTAGTGAAAACACACTGTGTACATCCAAGTGAAGAAACTGTGTTGTGTTCACCGGTGACAGTCATCATGGAATAGGTTTCTCTGATCTTGAAAGCAATACGGCCCAGTGGTGAACCTCACTGGGTAGAAACCGGGCTCTGCCACTTCCTTGCTGTGTCTTCTTAGGCAAGTTAGCCTTGGCCTCAATTTCCTGACATGTAACATGGGAATGATAACAGAATCTCCCTACCTGGGTATATGCGAAGATTTAAGTTTGCTGAGGGATGGGTACACAACTTTCAATGATCACTAGCTATTACTAAGTACTTAACGTTGATGTGATGTTACTTCAAATATCTTTGTTACACTGTGAATTAAAGCTGAGGGCACAGCATTAAAAAGTTGATATGTGACCACCAAGCCTCCAAGGGAAAGTATCTTCAATTCTGACTTAAGTAGGAAATGTGATCAGACATTGTCATGGATGCCCTTTGCAGAAGCAGGGGCCAGGAACGCTCACTTCCTGCCTTCAAGGAACAGACCTGTTTGGATGCTTTCTGAAAGACCCCAAACTGCTAAATCAAAAGTCAAGGGAAAAGAGGATGGTGGAAGCTCCAGGCTGGTTCATTTACTGGCTGCCTGAACCCCCAGGGCTGGGGCACCTGCCCCTCCCTGTGGATGGTTCCGTTGCCAGGCAGTCTGGCTTGTTGACATGCTGGGTTGTTGGGGCTTGTTGCTCAAGGTAATTATATTCCTCCCAGAAACAGCACCCTGCTGGCAGCTTTGTGACCCAAAAAGGGCTTTCACAGTGACTAATAAAGCTGTAAAGGATGCACCCAGATCCAAGAAAATCCACTCCCTGCAGCAATATGATTTCAACGATTTCTCAGTTGGTGCTTCTTTGCCTTTAAACCACAAGCATCAAGACTGTCTGAAATTTCAGTTATCCCATGCTGTATTCTCCAGAGAGGCTGTAAACCACTGAGTACATCACCGAGACAATCACGGACACTACTGGTGCCTGGAATGGAGGCAAGGAGATAATTACCCCCGAGAATGCATTTCCTACGTGGGCCTCTCCATGCATCTCAGGAGATAACCTTCTTCTAGCATTTCTGCTTTCTCCAGTTCGGGAGGCGCACAGATCTGCTAGGCTGTCTTTGCTTCCCTTGGTCTAAAACTCCTGTGGCAAGGTACTGTGGTCTGTCTGGCAGAACCTGGGAGTTGCCCTGACCATTTCCACTCTCCTTCCCCCCAAATCATGTACCCATCTACTTCATTAACGTCTCTGAATCTGTCTGCGGCCACTGTCCCAAGTTGAGGCCCTCCCTACCCTTCCCATTTCCTGCTGCACCCACGGCTCTCTGGTCTACCTGCCCTTGAGCTTGCCCTCATGCAATGTTCCTCTGCTCTGCTGCCAAAATGTAAATCTGATGCCAGCTCTCAGCTTAAAATCCTTTAATGCTGCCCTTCCCCCCACCCACACACTTTCAGACTAAATGTTCCCCGTGTACTGCCAGAAATCGGAGTTAAGAAAAGCCAGAAATCTCAACTTTTATGTGAATTCCCCCTTCCATTTTGTTTAGTTTTACAGTTATTACACTTTCACATTAAAAACAATTATAAGACATTGCAGTAAGTCTCCTATCCACTCCTGGCTCCAATTCCCTGAGGAAGCCCCCTCTGTTAACAGTTGCTTCTGAAGCATTTTGGACACACACACAAACATACACATATACATTCACACACACACACACACACACACACACACACACACACACACTTTTTTTCCTATACTGATGGTAGCCAATTTTTTTTTATGTTGATAAAAAAATTTTAGAACTCTGAGGGTTAAACAAGACACATTTGCATTCATGGGCTATAAACTATGTAGGCATGTGCTTAAGACCCACTTAATGGAAAGTTCCCTAAAGACAGGGGTGGAGCTTTGTCCTGGCATCCCCCTCTATACCTGGCATCCTCTTGCACACAGCTGGCACTCAATAAGTGCCCCTCCATTTATACATTTATTAAGCACCACTCTGTGCCTATTGCTGGGATTATCACAGACCTCCAGGTGAACTACGACATGGGCACCCTCTGGGGAAACATGACAGTGGTTAGTTAAGTCTAGGTAAGTCTCCAGCCCTGGGGAAATGACCGGAACTCAGCTGGCTGGAGGTTCACAGCTGCCCACCTCCCATTTTCCCGGGTTACCTGAGTCTACAACAAATGGGCAGAAAGAACAGATCACATCCTGTTCTCAGGCTTGCCCTGTTGGGGTTTCTGCTTGTGCTGACACCAGCATTCCCAAGCCAGTTGTCATTCCCAGGAGTGGTGATTCCATTTCTTGCCCTCCACCAGGTCAAGGCAAGCTGGGACGGGACAGAAACCACAGGCCCAGGCAGTTTGCTGACTCCTCCTGGGGCACTGGGCTGGGCCGGGAGGGCTGCTGGAGTAAGGCCTTTTCAAGCTTCTTCATGTTGGGAGAAGACTCACTGCTCACGTGGTTTGGGGTCTGTCTCCTAAGTTAGATCCTATTTGCTCACTTGCCTGTGGGCCAAGTCATCCCTGGCTGACCAGCATGTGTGCTGCTTGCCGGACCAGCTCATATTTTCAGCTCATGATAAGGTGAACCCCTGCTGGGGAAGGGAAATGTAACAAATTCTTATCACAGTTTCTCTCCCCCATCCTCGGAGAAGGTGATTTCCAATCGTTTCTGCGGTGACGCAGGACCGGTGGCTTTCATAGACTGCATGCTTCTATGGAAGGGTCATAAGCAAGTCCCCTGGAACTGTACTGTGGTGTCCTCTTTTTCTCACTCAAACGGCCATTCTGGAATGTAAGTGGGTGAGCATGAATTTGTTGTAAGATTTACCTTGAATATATTCTAATTTAGTGTGGTATGAATTTTACTGCCCAAACTCATTAAGTGAGACTTACATTCCTTTCTTAATTTCAAGTTACCTTGAGCTTGGAGACCTCATCCTCTGGGCAGGCAGGAAAATAATACTGTTGGTAGCAGGTGGGGCAGGCTCTTCCTTTCCTTGGGAATGCATACAATTCCAGGAGGTCACATAGACCTGGAAAATGGAGATGAGTCCACTCTTCCCCTGAGACCAAGTCTTCCACTGAGATTTCCTGTCTCTGCAGAGAAAGAGGCTTGCACGGCTTCTGTTCCAAGCTTGGGAATCTTGGCGAAAGCTGGAATCCTAGGCCAAGGCTCTAAGCCTCAGAGAGACACCACAAAGCCTCTCCGCAGAAGTCCTGCCATCCTGCCCACCTGCCTCGGGCACCATAGGGAGCACATTCCGGTCTGCAATGCCTGGAGTCCACTAATCTCCAATCCCTCCAAGGCTCCAGGCTTCCAGAAAACATAAGCAGGTTGTCTGCACAAACAACTCCTGCATTTGGCCCCCAAACCAACCTTCCCAAGGCAAGGCTAGCTTCCTGCTCAGAAAGAATAAAAAACAGGAAAAACAAACTCGTGTGCTACAAGCTCAGTATATTACCTTGCCACCTAAGTTATATGGGAATAAACTGATCATTCACGGATTTTCGTCCTTGACAAAATTCAGCACTCATGAGGAGTCGGCTGTGCCACCATTGCTTCGTTCTAAAGTAGAGCACAAAACACGGAAGGACAGTCTGTCCTTTTCCCCCATTCGCTGATTGTCCTCAGAAGAAAAACATAAAAACCCTTCTCCCTGAGGAAGCAATTTCAGGGCTTCAGATTATCAAAAGGGTTGCTGCCCAGTGCCCCAATTAACTGTACCAAAGCCTGTCAATGATGAAAATACAAGCATCACCTTATTATGATAATTATGCAATGCTGATTAAAGTGGACACGGCATTAAAACCATTTCTATTCCTAAAACTATCTTCTCTACTTAGTTAGCACTTGCTTAAAAATGATCTTAATTTTCGAATTCATCTGGCTGAGATAGTGTCCATGAACCGGAGCTGAAGAGCCTCTGGTCTATGAAAGGTCTGCATTGATAATATGGTGATTGGTTTCAAAAAGATTGCTACCTTCATATATTAGTATATGTTAGATTTAGGCAGGCATGGGACCCGAGCACTTGAAGTAGCAAAATGGGAACCTTGAGGTTTGAGTCCTTCTGGATGCTTATTCTAGCTGTGCACTAATTGGGAGTTCGGCAGCTGGCCTCCAGGCTAGTTCAGTAGCTGAAACGACCGCAGAACACAGGACTAGGACCATTCTTAGACTCTCCCGGAATCAGTGTTTACTTTCCAGGGCAAAACTGCATCAGTCTCGAGGTTGCCTATAATGACAAATGCTCAACACCACGTAGAAAATATAAATGCAAATGAAATCCAGAAATCACTTTTACCTCTCAGATGGTTGGTGATTAAAACCACAGATAAGACAAATTATAGATGAGCTTGTAGGCAAACAGGAGACTCAAATCATTGATAGGTGTATAAATGGATCAGTCTTTAAAGTGAGTAATGTGTCAGTGTCTATTCGAATTCTTAAATGCTCATACCCTCTTTCCGAGCAGTTATACTGTAAAAATTAACCAGAAAATATTCTTGAAAGTGTATGGTGAGAAAGGAAAACGGTACAAGGATGTTTCCTGCAGCACTGCTGGCAACAGACAAACTGGAAACCAGTTAAAAATTTCTCAATAGGAATATGGTTAAATACATTAAGGGACAGCCACACACAAGGGGATTTTGTGACCATTTTAAAGGATGTGGTCAGGGGTGCTTGTGTGGCTTAGTTGGTGAAGCACACTACCTTTTTTTTTTTTTAATATTTTATTTATTTATTTGAGAGAGAGTGCACAAGCAGGGGGGAGCAGGAGAGGGAGAAGCAGACTCCCCACCAAATAAGGAGAGCCTGATGCTGTCTCCCAGGACCCTGGGATCATGACCTGAGCCGAAAGCAGCCACTTAACTGACTGAGCCACCCAGGCGCCCCAAAGCACGCTACTCTTGATTTCAGCTCAGGGTCATGAGACAAGAGCCCTGCTTTGGGCTCTGAGCTCAGCAGGGACTCTGCCTGAGGTTCCCTCTTTCCTTCTGCCCCCTCCCCCTGCTCACATGCTTCCTCTCAATCTCTTTCTCTCAAAAATAAATAAAATCTTTTTAAAAAAGGGGATGTGGTCACTGTTTTGATGCCTGTAACGTTGTAATATACAGTTGGCCCCTAACAACAGGGGACTAAACTATACAGGTCCACTTATACACAAAACTTTTTTTTTGATAAATACAGTACTATAAACTTATTTCTCATACTCATGATTTTTAACAGCTGACCACCCAGGCACTCCTCATCCTCATGATTTTTTTTTTTTAAAGATTTTATTTATTTATTTGACAGAGAGAAACACAGCAAGAGAGGGAACACAAGCAGAGGGAGTGAGAGAGGGAGAAGCAGGCTTCCCGCCGAGCAGGAAGCCCGATGTGGGGCTCCATCCCGGGTTTCCAGGATCATGACCTGAGCCGAAGGCAGTAGCTCAACCAACTGAGTCACCCAGGCACCCCACATCCTCAGGATTTTTAATAACGTTTTTTTCTCTAGCTTACTTTATTGTTAAGAATACCATATCTAATATATATATATATATATGTATATATATATATAACATATAACATATAACATATATGTTAATTTGCTGCTTCTGTTACTGGTAAGGCTTCCCGTCAACAGTAGGCTACTGGTAATCACATTTCTGGGGAGCGTGGACTTACACCTGAGTGCTGACAGCACGGGCACCAGCGCCCCTAACCTGTGTTGCTCAAGGGTCAACTGCAGGTTAAAATCAAGAAATGTGATGCCTGTGACTTTGTTATTTTTCAGGGCTGCTTTGGCTCTCTGGGGTCTTTTGTGGTCCCATATAAATTTTATGATTCGTTTTTCTATTTCTGTAAAACAGGCCATTGGAATTTTGATAGAGATTGCTTTGACTCTATGCATTGCTTTGGGTGGTATAGACATTTTAACAGTATTAATGCTTCTAATCCCTGAACATGGAATATCTTTTTATTTGTTTGTGCCCACTAGAATTTCTTTGATTCATGTCTTATTCCTTTCAGTGTACAGATCTTTTATCTTCCTGTTTATATTTATTCCTAAGTATTTTATTGTTTCTGATGCTATTTAAAATGAGCTTGTTTTCTTAAATACATTTTAAAACAGCTTGTTAGTATACAGAAATGCAACTGATTTTTTTTTTTACAACTGAAAAATAAAAGGATGTGGTCAGTCTTGTATGCTAAAGAAACCTCTAATATACAGAAATAAACTTAAAAAAACAGGATACATTTAAACTGCTGATATATATATTTTCTAGGATAGGCAAAATATTAACATGGTTATTTTTCTAAAATACACATAATCTAAAAAAGAAAATAGAGGGTACCTGGGAAGTGATAGACCATTTTCCCCCATTCTTTGTACTTACTGATACCAAAAAAGGTTGTTTTTATTATTTTTTTAAAAAAGATTTTATTTATTTATTTGACAGAGGGATAGATCACAGGTAGGCGGGGGGGGGGGGAAGCAGGCTCCCTGCTGAGCAGAGAGCCTGATGTGGGCCTTGATCCCAGGACCCCAAGATCATGACCTGAGCCAAAGGCAGAGGCTTAACCCACTGAGCCACACAGGCGTCCCTGTTTTGTGTTTTTTTTTTAAAGAATGAGGCTATATGTGTATAAAAGTTGAAACCATGTTTGTGACAGATTGTGCTTTCTAAAAATATCCAGGGCAATATTCGTGGTTCTACATGCCCTTTTAGAATCTTGTTACTCCCCCTCAGGAGGTGGTTTATTCACTCCTCTGGAAATTGGGTCGGGCTTTGACAACTTCAGCAACAGAAACACCACGGAAGTGACACTGACTGGCTGCTGGGGTCATGCGCAGAACGGCCATACAGCTTCTGTGAGGGTTGTGTTCTCTCTTGGGATGCCTGCCCTTGGAACTCGGGCACCATGCTGGAAGAAATCCCAACCCAGCCCACAGTTTATGGGTTTGTAGTATATTCGCATTTGTAGAGACATCACCACCATCTAATTCCAGAACATTTCCATCACCAAAAGGAAACCCTGCAATATCCAATCCCCCCTTCCCCACGCCCTGGTAACCACTTTTTTTTTTTCCTCTATGGACTTGCCTATTCTAGATACTCCATATAAAGGAAATCATACACTATGTGGCCTCTTGTATCTGTCATCTTTCACTTAGCATGATGTTTTCAAGATTCATCCATGGAGTATGTATCAGGACTCCATTCCTCTGTGTGGCTGAACAATATTCTATCATATAGACACACATTTGTTTATCCACTCATCACTTCACTTCATGGTATTTGGGTTGTTTTCACTTTTTGGTTATTAAGAATTATAGTGTTGTCAACACTGACATAGAATTTTTTGTGTGACTATGTTCTCAAATTTCTTAAGTTCCAGAACTTTAAAATAACCTCTTAATATTGAACAGCATAAAACATACAATAATTAGATGACACATAAGTAATTCTTATTCATTTAAACAGGCTTTCTAAGAGCAGCCAACCTATTACCCATAGTATTTCAGATGTCATACAGATCACTGCATTGACTTAAAGTAATAAAACACCACTATTCCCAGATTTTCACTAATTTACATAAAGCCTTCACCACATCAGTCTGAGCTAATGACATGCCACTTTACTATCTAAAAAAACTATTATGTGGTCTTCAAAATTCCTCTCTTGACGTTCCAAGATGAAAATCTAGTACCTTAATTTGACCCACATAGAAAGCCTTTGGTCTCTTCAGGAATCTGGGGTCTGATTTAGAATTCTTGCAAACATAGCCTTGTGGTGTGCTCTGACTTCCCTGTTTGGGTTTATCTAATAAAAATTCAATAACAATAGGCTGTATTTAAAAATAAGTTCTGCACTACATAAAAACTCACTTGTGTGGGAGCTCCAGCTTGCATTTAGAGTAGACTGTCATGCAAAGATGAACTCTATTGCAAGGTTCTCCATCCATGGGCACCATTTCCCTTCAGGACGGTTGCACTCGCCTCTCAGCACCTGCTGCTGGCCAGCGAGCCTCATCACAGTCAGAGTGTGCCCGTATGCTTCACGTTAATCTAGCAAGGAAACAATGAGAAGCTTCTTTGGGAAGCTGCTGTAGAGGCTGCTTGTAGAGGAGAAACCACACTAATAAGAATATGTGGATGCTTTTCCACAACGGAAAATTACAAGTTTGCTTGGTTTTTCAATCGTTGGCACCATGTCTTGGGTTCCTCATCACTGAATAGACTTCTTTCCACTTGGCTTTCTCTCAGCCAGTGTCCTGGCACACCATCAGAGGGAAAATAATTAGAAATAAGTGTCTTTTAGGGAAGAGAAGCACTGGTAGCTTACCAGATGGAGAGAATCACAGAGCATCAAACAAACCCCTGAACAGACAGTAGCACATTTGTCTTCTTGCTTCCATGAACTAGACAGTGTTCATGCCTTCTGAAATGTGCACACTGAAAGCCAGGGTGTTGGCTCAGTTTCCCTCTTCTTCAGGGGAAGCCTTTGGTGGCTCTTCAGTGCAAGAGCAGCAACCCAGCTGTAGTTAGCCCCAGAGAATTTTCCAAGGGTCCCCTCAGCCTCTCAGAGTTCTTATGTTGCTCCAGGATGTAAGGTCCATCTTATTTTTTGTTCGCTCATCATTTGGGTTGTGTGAGTGTGGGAGGGGAGTGAGAGAGCTTTATTATTTCTGAAGAAATGACACTTGCTAATTGTAAAAATGTCAATAGAGATATGTAACTAAAAAGCGTCTATAGCTCCCCTTTCAGGAGGAACAAGTTGGTCCCTTTGGTTTTTCTAGTAATCTCTGCTTGATACATGGGATTATTCATACAGCATTTCTCAAACATACTTGTGAACATGGTGTTATTTTTGATCAACCAGAAGCTGACCGGGAGACAAGGACTGGAAAGGAAGCAATTCATTTGGGAGGTGTGGCTCATACTAATGGGGAATGGGGAAGACAGGGAGGGTAAGGCAGCCAATTAAGGGTGGCTATCAAGTTAGCTGCTACTGTGGGTGGATGGAGATTAATTCCACAGAGAAACTCTGGGAAACAGGGTAGAACATGTGCCTCAGAGATCTCATATGAAGGACAAGGGAGCTAGGGTCCTTATACCGAAGGTCCTGTTGATGAGGCTGCTCCCGTGGGTTTAATTCTGAGCACTTCCAGCCTAAACAGCTTCCGAGACATTGGAGAAAGCTCCCTGGGAAAGACAGGAAGATACTTGCAGCCTGACATGTACACAGGAGCAATCAGCTGGAAAGATACTGCCAGACACTGCTCTAGGCGTAGGGGACACAACTGGAAACGGGACAGAGACAGTCCTGCCTCCAGGAACATTTCTTCTGTTGGGGACACAGATAATAAACCAAGCAAGGAAGGAATATATGGCGTGTTATATGGTGACAAGTACTGTGGAGAAAAGTAAGTACTGAAGAGTCCTAGTTAGGAGGGAGAAGGGGTTGGTTCTCCTTAGCAAAAGAGGGATCAGGACAGGCCTTAGAAAGAGGGTGATACTCTAAAGTAAAGACCCAAAAAAGGAGGGGCAGGGGAAGGCCATCACATGGTTACCTGGGTGAGGAACAGTCCAGGCAGGGGCAACAAGCACAAAAGCCCCAAGGCAGGAATGTTCCGGTGTGTGAGGGACAGCAAGGTCTAGGAAGCTAACCAGGGTGGGCGTGGGGGGCATAGGGCAGAGAGGAGGCCCGGCAGAGCAGCCCCTTGCTGGGACTGGAATGTCCTGGGGTCCTACCTGGAGTGAGACAGAGTCACAGGAGAGCTGAAGCAGAGGATGGCAGTCTGGCTTCAGCTGAACAGACCACTCTGGCTACCGTGTGGAGAATGAACTGAAGAGGGGCCGGGATGGGAGTCGAGTCAGGAGGCTACCGCAATACTCCAAGTGGTAGCAGAGCAGCAGGGAGAGGCGGTTAGATTCCAGTAGTATCTAGAAGGTAGAGCCAAGGTGACC
Organism: Spilogale gracilis; assembly: GCA_004023965.1. Taxonomy (NCBI): domain Eukaryota; kingdom Metazoa; phylum Chordata; class Mammalia; order Carnivora; family Mephitidae; genus Spilogale; species Spilogale gracilis. Next base: position 40,287 of record PITA01001888.1, on the reverse strand, counting down.
GGTGGAAAGGTGGGACGTGGAATGTTTGGTCTGCACGACTGGAAAGATGGGGCTGCCTTTTTCCGAATCAGGAAAAACTTCAGAAGAGCAAGTCTTGGGTCAGAGGTGACGAGGCGCCTGGCTGAGGGCACATGTGTGGGGGCTTTCAGACACGGAAGTGGAGATGTCAGTAGGAAGCTGCAGGCAGGAGTCTGAGTTCAGAAGAGGGCTTAACTGAGTAAAACGTGTCGAGTCTGTCAGCACATGCATCTTCTGAGCCACAGGACTGGTGAGGATCTCCAAGGGAGCCAGCTGCACGGGAATGAGGTCTAGGACTGAACCCCGAGCCCTCAGGGAGATGGACAATCAGGAAGCGGAGATGGAGAAAGAGAGAAAGAGCACCCAAAGTGTGGTGTCCCGAAAGCCAAGTGTAGAAAGTACTTCTGGGAGGGGGGAGTGATCGACTATATGTATGTGTCTACATGGGACACATTTATACGGAGACACACACAGACGTACTCTCTATAATACACAAACACACAAGTTGTTTTAGATCAACAGTCCCCTGTGTAAACGGATCCGTAGCTGTTTTCTTGGAAGAGTGCGCCATGGCAACAGTACCTGTCTACTCCATCATTTAAAAGTTACATAGTATTTTACTGTGTACGTGTATCAGACTTAATTCTTCCTCGTGGATAACTATTTTCCCCAATTATAGAACTCTAAATTATACAGCAATGGGAATCATTCATCCTTTCATACGTGTGTGATTGTCTCCTTGGGACAAACCCTGGAGTGGGACTGCTGATTCAAGACTCCTTCCTGGGCTAGATGTATTCAGTAAGGAACATATGCTGCTATCAAGGAAGATAGCTGGGGTGCTATTCCAGGTAGACCCCATCCCACGGGGGGAGCTTCCGAATGCATCGAGGACATGGAGCAGCCATCTGGGTAAACGGCTGTTAGAAATAGGGCAGATGTTTGGATCAAGTCAGAAAAATCTGTGACAGAAAGCAATCTGTTGGTACTAGCCCTCCGCCGGACATACGAATCTGCAGCCAACTTCTAAGTATAAAAACCACTCCATTTCCACATAGAGCAGAACAACTCGAGGCCTGCAGGCTCTCCAGCAGGGCCACCAAGAGCTTATGACATCAAGAGCAAATGCAGCAGACGAAGGCAGATGTACTTTTTTGAAATGACTGTAATTAACTCCAAATCTTTCCCCACACTTTATTTTTGCTGGCTGGATTTGTCATTTAGCCGTTAGAACAAGCCTACCACATACCTCGGATTTTTTTCCCTTTCCCTTGCCGTTCCCGGCAACTGCATCACCTGTCCAGGCACATTCAGTCTTTGTCTGGGTGGTGTCAGAACGCCGTGCACACTCAGTGGTGACCTTGAAAATAATGTCTACCAGCGAGGCAACTGACTGAGAGCCTCCAAGGATTTCAGGGCATTAAAGGACAACATCTTCAGTCACGTATGTCCTCAAGTGTAGGGAAATGTACTGAGATACATCTTAATTCATAAGGAAAATAAGCAAAACAACCAATACAGAGCCATGCCTCAGATCCATTTATTCCCATCTCTGGGTGGGTCTGTGAACAACATTCATCCCAGGACTCAGGACCCACCTCTGCTACCTGGGCCTTGGGAATCACAGGTGAGTGATTCTCACCCAAGGAGGTCCCGACACTAGGGTCTTAACCACTGACAGAGGCCTTCAAGAACAGATGCAACAGTCTCAAGTTTTAAAACACTTTAGGGGGGGCGCCTGGGTGGCTCAGTTGGTTAAGTGACTGCCTTCGGCTCAGGTCATGATCCTGGAGACCCTGGATCGAGCCCCACATCGGGCTCCCTGCTCGGCCAGAAGCCTGCTTCTCCCTCTCTCACTCCCCCTGCTTGTGTTCCCTCTCTAGCTGTGTTTCTCTCTGTCAAATAAATAAAATCTTAAAAAACAAAAAACACTTTAGGTCTGTGTTGCTCATCTGGCTAGATGCTCTTCCCTTGACTTTCCCAAGTGACAGAGCTTCGAGCCACACGCACACCAATTCAGCCACCAACGCTGCTTCCTTCCTTCTGCTCTGAGAACAGCGGCCGGTCCAGGCAGGTCAAGGGGAGGGTTTCCTTCAAGGCTATGGCTGAGATAAGTTACTTGATCCCACAGATACAGCAGCTACATGGCAACCTACAGAATTTAAGCCAAATTCCATTCCTTAAATGACCATATCTCACAGTTTATTAGAAGTTCACTGCCACCGAACCTGTAAGCCTTGGCGTGATGCTTGCAACCCGAGCCTGGGAGTGATCACCACCTGCTCGTCCCCTTCCCTGGCTGGGCCCCATCAGCCCATCGGCTGGCCTCTCCTCAGAACGCCGTGTAGTAGTGCTCCGTGGTGCTGATGATGTCACTCTGGTCCTCCAGGAGCCCCAGCACCTGCTGCAGCACGCCCTCACTCAGGTCCGGGCTGACCCTCAGGCGAGCACAGGCCAAGATGTGCTGGAAGTGGCAGCCCTTCTCTGCATCTGCTGGAGAAAGGCAGTAGGCTAAGCCTGGCACACCTGTCAGACCTTCGGTCCCCTCAGCGGCCTCCCCCTCTCAGGGCAAGTCCTTCTCCAGAGCTCCCGGGTCAGAACCTGCATTTTCCCGAGATCCGCTGGTGATTCCGACGCACAGCAGAGCTGGAGAGACACTGGTTTAGATTACCAGCAAAAATAAAACAAAAGCCCTGTTCTCAGGCCCCTTCTTTCTCCACATGACATGGACCCATTGCTCAAGAACTCAGACCTTCAACCTTCAAGGAATACCCATCAATCATTGATTATCTATAACTGAATGGATTTTTAGTGCTTGATAATCATTCTTCTCTAGTGCAATTACAGGTGTCAGTGCACATATTCAATGCCAAACCCATAGCCTTCCAGGTGGGAGCCCTCTTAAGACGGATCGCAGAACTGGTTAACGGCAGACTCCACATTCTTTCCCATGAGTCCTGACTGACATAACAGCCTGGAGAAGGGATTCTGCCACTGGTCTGTTCTCATTCTTCTTTGCCTAGGCTTCCAAGCAGTCCTGTCTATGATGGTTCTGTTCTAGTAATCCCTTATCCTCCAGTCCAAAAACCCAAGACCAGATGGTACACAATGATAAAAGTTCAGGGTTAGCAACCTCTTTCCTACTTCAAACCAATAATTCATAGTGGTGGAATGCACAGTGAAGATCTGACCATGAGAGATGGTCATGAAATCAACCTAACATTATGATTAGCAACTGTTTCCTTACCAATAGGTTAAGAAAGATGGGACTAGGAAATTACAAAATGGATTGCATTTATAGCATAAGTACTTTGTGAAACTTTATATGCAAATATAAGTATACATATATGCATACATACTTATATATATGTGTATATATACACATTTTATGTGTGTGTATGTATATACATATATATGTAAATATAATGTACAGGATCATGATGTAAAATGCATCTGTAACTCTGAGTCAAAGTCAAAAAGCTCATTACTGAAAAAAGAAACTCCCAGATTCATTTCCAGCCCTGTGCACTGCCAGGCTTGGCCTCTCTGTTGTATCCCAAGCATCTGGTGCACCTGCTGTTCTAGTCATCGAATGTTGTTTTCAGAGAACAAAATGCCTGAGGCCCCAGGAAGGTGATTAAAGAGGTCTTGTAGTGTTGGGCAAAGCATGGTTTGGGAGGTGGCACACGTCTGTGGCCGCGGGCAGCTCACAGCATCTCTGAGCCCGTTTTCTCACCAATGAGGAGAGTGAGGGACTATGAAGGAGGTGATGGCACCTCTGGGGTCCTTTCCAGCTCTAAGGGTCAGAGACCATCCCAAGCAGTGCGCCAGAGCTAACAAAGACTTGCTAAATTCTGACCTCTAGTGGCCCTGTCCACTTATTATTCCTCCCAGTTGGGGTTACTGTTGAAAAATTTGTCACCTTCATTGGTTTCCAGGCTGTGCCTTCAACATTCATTCAGTAAAGACTTCCTGAACACCTACTATGTGTGTAGTGCTGAGCAAGGAGGAGCAAGTGACAGATGGAAAGCGGACTCCAGAGGCCAACAGACCGGCATTCAAGTACCGGCCCCGATAGGGGCAGAATGGTTCATGTCTCTGGGTCTGTTTCCTCGGCTGTAAAGATCCTCACGAAGTGACCCTAGAGTCACATGCGGAGAAGGACTGGTTTTAGTTTTCTTTAAGTGTTTGGTAGAATTCAGGTCCAGAGCTTTTCTTTATTGGTAGATTTTTAGTTACTGATTCAATCTCCTTACTAGTTAACAGCTCTACTCAAATTTCTTTTTTCTATGTGATTCAGTCTTGGTAGGTTCTGTGTTTCTAGGAACCTGTCCCTTTCATCTGGTTATAGTTTATTAGCATGCAATTGTTCAGTCCTCTTTTGCAGTCTTTTTTTTTATTTCTGTAGAATCTGTACTAATATCCTCTTTTTCATTTCCGATTTTAGTAATTTGAGTCTTTTCTCTTTCTTCTTAGTTCCTCTAGCTAAAGGTTTTTTGGCAATTTTGTTCACTTTAGCTATAACATTCCCGTTAGTGCTACATCTCCTAAGTTTTGGTATGCTGCATCCTCATTTTCATTCATCTCTAGCTATTTTCCAATTTTCTTTGCGATTTCTTCTTCAATCTACTAGTTAAGAGTGTTGTTTAATTTTCACAAGTTTGTTAAATTTTCCAGTGTTGTTATTGACTTCTAACTTCATCTAATTATGGTCACAGAAGACACTTTGAACGGTATCTTTTTACCATCTACTGAGACTTAATTAGTGGCCTAACATACGGTCTATCCTGGAAAATGCCCCATGTACCGTTGACAAGAACGTGTATTCTATTGTTGGAGACAGTGTTCGGTGTAGGCCTATTAGATCTGGTTTCTTGTGGTGTTCAAGTTCTCTACTTCCTTACTTATCTTCTGTCTGCTTGTTCTACGCATTCCTGAAAGTAGGGTACTGATATCCCTAACTCTGATTGTAAAACTATTTATTTCTCCTTTCTTTCTTTCTTTCTTTTTTTAAGATTTTATTTGACACAGAGAGAGAGATCACAAGTAGGCAGAGAGACAGCAGAGAGAGAGGAGGAAGCAGGCTCCCTGCTGAGCAGAAAGCCCGATGCAGGCCTCGATCCCAGGACCCTGAGATCACGACCTGAGCTGAAGGCAGAGTCTTTAACCCACTGAGCCACCCAGGAACCCTTTATTTCTCCTTTCATTTGTGTCCATTTTTACTTCATCTGTTTTGATGGTATCATTAGGTACACAAATGTTTGTAACTGCTCTATCTTCTTGCTGTATTTAAACTTTTTTTAAAAAAAGACTTTATTTATTTGACAGAGACAAACATAGCGAGAGAGGGAACACAAGCAGGGGGAGTGAGAGAGGGGAAAACAGGCCTCCTGCCGAGCAGGGCGTCCGAAATGGGGCTCAATCCCGGGTCTCCGGGATTGTGACCTGAGCCAAAGGCAGTCGCTTAACCAACTGAGCCACACAGGTGCCCCTGTATTGAAACTTTTAATAATATATAATGCCCTTCTTTGGTCTTCTAAACTTTTTGGTTTTAAAGCTGGTTTTGTCTGATATTACTACAGCCACACCTGCTCTCTATCGGTTACTTTTGTTTGCACAGGGTTATCTTTTTCCATCCTTTGACTTTCAATACATTTGTGTTCGACCGTGGTTTTTTTTAATCCATTCTGCCAATCTGTCTTTTGAGTGGAGAGTTAAATCCATTTATATTCTAGTTAATTACTGTTGGCAGGGGAAGGACTTACTTCTGCCATTTTGCTATTTGTTTTCCATATGCCTTATAATTTTTTGTCCTTCGTTTCCTGCATTACTGAGTTCTTTTGTGTTTAGCTGATTTTTTTTTTTAAATGAAATGTTTAAGCTCCTTTCTTATTTCCTTTTATGCATATTCTATAGCTATTTTCTTTGTGGTTAGCACAGGAATTACTCACATTCCTAATTTGAATGTATTCTAGTTTAACTTCAACACTGAAAAACTCTGCTCCTTTCCAGCTCTATCCCTGCATCTTTTGGTTGCTGATGTCACAAGCGTTGTATTGCCTAAGAACATAAACTAAGTATTCTTTTAAATTCATCAGTCTCTTAAATTATATAGAAAACAAAATGTGGAATTAAAAACCAGAGTTATAATAATGTAAGTAGATTAATAGTTATCTTTTACAATGTATTAGCCTCTTAAATCACACAGAAATCAAAGAGTGAAGTTACAAACCATTGCTATATTAGCTTTTATACTTGCCCACATATTTGCCATTACTGAGATCTCGATTTCTTCACATGGCTTTGAGTTACTGTCTAGTGTCCTTTCATTTCACCATGTCAGACGACCTTGAGCATCTTGCAGGGCAGATCTAGTGGCAACAAACTCCCTCAGCCTGTGTTTATCTTAGAATGTCTTAATTTCTCCCTGACTTTTGATAAACAGTTTTGCTAAATATGGGACTCCTGACTGATAGGATTTTGGCCTTTTTTCCCTTTTACCACTTTGAATGTATCAGCCACAGCCTCTGGCCTCCAAAGTTTCTGAAGAGAACTATGCTAATCTTATGATGAGCCTTTGTATGACAAATTGCTTCTCTCTTGCTGCTTTCCAGATTCTCTCTTTGTCTTTGCCTTTTAAAAGTTTGATTGTGATAAGTTGTGGTGTGGGTTTCTCTGAGTTCATCTTACATGAGAGTTCACAGGGCATCTTAGATGTTTGTATTCATCTCTTTCATCAAACTAAGGAAGTTTTCAGCCACTAGTTTTTTAAATATTCTCTCTTCTTCTGGGATTCCCTGATACATATGTTGGCCCACTGGATGGCGTCCCACATTCCTTTAAGCTCTGTTTACTTTTCTTCAACTCCAAGTTTGTTGATTTTTTTCTTCTGCCTTTGAATCTCTAGAGTGAAATTTTCATTTCAGTTACTACACTTCCCAGCTCCAGAATTTCTTTCTGGTTTCTTTTGAAGTTCAATTTAAATTTCCTTATTTGTATTTCCATTTTGTTCATCCCTCATTTTGACCTTCTCTACATCTCTCTTTAGTTCTTTGAGCATTTTAAAGACAGCTGTTTTAAATTCTCTGTCTAGGAGATCTGTCATCAAGGCTTTCTCAGGAACAGTTTCTGTTGATTATTATTATTTTTTTTTTTGAATGGGCCATACTTTCCTACTTTTTTTGTGTGCCTTATGATTTTTAGTTGAAAATTGGACATTTGAATTTAGTAATGTGGTAACTCTGGAGAGCAGGTTTCTCCCCTTCCCCCAGGATTTTCTGTTTTTCTTGTTTTGTTTTTTAAATTATAGGCTGTGTCTGTGCCAAGGATCAGCCTGAGGTATAAGCTTAAGATCTTCTCAGGTCTTTTTCTAAGCCTATGTCTTTCCCTGGGCATGCATAATCACTTTCTGATTTTTCCCATAGATGCAACTGCTTTTTAATGCCTTGGTCTTTCTTTTCTGGCTCCCAAAAGGGGAAAAAAAGAGAAGTGAAAGAGGGTGAGAAGGATACCAGTCCTTTAAATCTATTGGCAGTCACTTCGGCTTTTGGGGGAGGGGCTGGCAACAAGGGGAGGAGATGCCACAATGGCCAGCCACCTTTCTGTCTGCCACTCTGTCATCAGAGGTAGCGACAGGCTGGGGCGCCTGGTGGGCTCAGTCGGTGAACCGGCTGCCTTCAGATCAGGTCATGATCCCAGGGTCCTGGGATCAAGCCCTGCTTGGAGCTCCCTGCTCAGCAGGGAGTCTGCTTCTCTCTCTCCTTCTGCTGTCCACCCCCTACCCCGTTTGTGCTCTCTCTTTTCTTGCTTTCTCCCTCAAATAAATAAATAAAATCTTAAAAAAAAAAAAAAACAGCAATAGGCAAACAGAGCACAGATTCCTGATATTTGGAGGACTTATTCCTTTTTGGCTACCTAGATTCCTGCAAACTCCAAGAATATGTGCAGAGTGCCTGCCATGTGGCTGGGGGTGAGGAAATGGTACCGGCTACTAAGAGCTGAAACTGACTAAAATTATCCAGATTTACTCTCCAAGCCTTCCCTTGGAAGTTGCAAGCTATCAGTAGACTCTAGGGTTCCAATATAGTTACATTAGGCTGTTGCAATCGTCTAAATGGAAAGACAGAATGCTGGTACTTCCTACTCCACTAATGTATCTAAACCTCATAATAACCCATCATGTGGGTACTATTATCCCCATTTTACAAATAAAGACAATGAGGCAAACTTTTGTCAACATAGTACTGGAAGTCCTAGCCACAGCAATCAGAAAAGAAAATGAAATAAAAGGTACTGAAATTGGAACTGTTAGAGGCACCTGGGTGGCTCAGTCAGTTAAATATCTGCCTTCGACTCAGGTCATGAGCCTAGAGTCCTGGGATGGAGTCCCACATCAGGCTCCTTGTTCAGCAGGGAACTTACTTCTCTCTCTCCTCCTGCCGCTCCCCCAGCTTGTGTTCTCTCACTCACTCTCTGTCTCTCAAATAAACAAATAAAATCTCAAAAACAAAAAGGAAAAGAAATACTCCTAAATGACTAAAGAGTTTATGTTCTACCAATCATCCTGATACGGAAAAACTCAATGCTGCATTTTGTACCAAGGTCAGAAACACACTAAAGGCACAGCAGGAATGATTAAGAAGTTGAAGATCTATCTGTATGTACAATGGAATCCTGTGTGGAATTAAAAAGACTGAGGCAAGTCTTATATGTGCTGTTGCTGAATGACTTCTAGAAGCCAGTGTTAGACTTAAGATACAAGGTGCAGAACGCTGAGCATCATATGCTAACCTTCACTTGTGGGGCTTTTGAAAAGAAACTACACACATATTTGACAGTATCTATAACCTCTCTAGAACAATATTCAGGAAACTAGTAACATCCACTGCCTTTGGACGCAGGAACATAGAGCCTGGGGCTCAGGGTTCGGAGGGATTCTGATTTCCGGTGTGCACTTTGCACTGTTTGACTTTTTACCATGTTCATACAGGATCATTCAGAATACATGTATTTTTAACGTCACAGATATTTTCTAGGACAAGGAGTGGTCACAGCACATGCCAAGAGAGTCCCTACGAGGTATTTTTCCTGGCATTCTCAGTTACTCATGCTCCAGAGTTCAGCTTCTGGGAGTCTCCTGATGTCAGAGGCCCCACATACAGAATGAGGGGCACCAGGGGTCCACCTTGACACACACTCGCCAGGGTCGGCGCAGGTCTGGGGGTCTGGAGGGCATGGAAAACCTGCCAGTTTTGTAGACTCTCAGGCCACCAGGCAGTCTGGCTCTCCTGAGATATGCAGTGTGAATTCCTTTCATTTGCTTCCCCAGACACTGGGATTACTTCAGTCTATCCTGTTCCCAGTACAGGTGAAAGTTAAGGATCTGGCCAGGTGGCCAACAAGGAGGATGAGTGCAGGGAGGCTATTTGGGGAGCAACCTCTTGTCTCTTCTTGGCTGAAGAACTTGACATTTCACTGCTCTTTAATGCTCCCTAAATTATGGATAGACAGGTTGTCCCCTAACTCAAGGATGCGTGTCCTTGCTCTGAATGATGTGAACAAAAGCCAGAAACTTTGCATTAAAATAATAGAGTGCTTTCAGTTTATTTTAAGATCTGTTGTCACACCATTCTGGGATCTGACCTCATTGGTTCTTAAAGGCTAAGTAGGGTTGCATACTATAAACACCAGGGCTGGAGACATGGTCCAGCTCTGCCCGCTGAGTCGGCCTGGACTGGGGCCAGGAGCAGGGCCAGGCCCCGGGGATGGAGGGGCTGAAAGACTGGGGGTGCGTTTCTCTGGAGAGAAAGCAAACAGGCAGGCTGAAGAGACCTGCTGTCATTAACAGGTCTCTCTCCTTGTCTTCCAGCCTCGTTTGTTGACAAATGCCGACATTCATTATCAGCATATATTTGCAAAAGACAGACTTTGAAAAGTCACCTTGAAGTCTGATCAGTTTACACAGGATTTAAAGAGAGGACTAGTGCTTTCTTTTTTCTAACCTGTATGAAAATAGTAATGTCTATTGTCAGATGATCTACAGTTTGAGTTTCTAACCACTAGGGGATGACCTAACTCCACTAAAACCAATTTTAAACTGTTTCTTCTGCAAATTATCAGGTTCCAAGATGACTGAATTATACTAATCATAAGCTGTAATGTCTAGAGCCGTTTCTCCTAACACTGAAAGTCTTGATATCAGAAGAGAGGAAACCGTTTTGTCTGCATTCAAAGACAAGCAGCAAGAGTAGAATAAGAAATAAGACAAATCAGAGAGCACGTGAGAACCAGAAGGTCGAGAGTCCCAGCCTGGTGGCTTACCTCACGGTACCGCAACCACCTGAGGCGCTCAGCCGGCCAGCTCCTGTCCCTTCCCCTAATGAATCAGCGTCCCCAGGGCTGGGACTTGAGCACTGCATGTTTAGAGAAGCTAAGGGTCGAGTCGTACATGAAGCTAAGGTTAGAACAACTGTGAGAGTCTAATGCTCACTATACAGAAGAAGAGACTGGGGCTCAGAGAGGGCAGCTGTCTCGACCTGTCATATTTCCAAGTCACTAGTGGGGAAAGCCCCAGGTCTCCTGACTCTCCACCCAGAGCTCTCTGGGCAGGAACATCTCCCTACAGCGCACCCAGGCACCACCTCCTTGTACATTCTACCACTTACGATTTGGTTTCTGGCAGTCTTCTTGAATGATATGGCGGATCTTTCTGTGCAATTCTTTGTCTTCTCTGGTTACCTAAATGGGAAAAACAGGAGAAAGCATTCTTAAGTAATGAAGTGGTTCTACCACCCAGACTTCCAGACTAGTATTTAGGATGGTTTCTAAAGATTTGACAGTCATCACAATCCTTACACCAACAAGAGGGTCTGTGATACTTGGCCTACTGTCAAAGCAGCTCTGTCCCTAGGCAGCTCACCACTTTGTAGTTGGCCCAGAGGCACATTTCCTTGGAAGCTAGTTTACTAGGGCCAGGATGTCAAGACTGAAATTTTGTACTTTTAAGGAGCAACTTTCTTCTCAAATGTTTATGACACATTCCTGAAGTTTCTCCTACTCATCTTTATACTCAAAGGGGGGCACAAGTGATCAAAGTCTCAATCTCCAACCAGGGCTCCTTCCTCTAGGCCCTGACACCTGTCTCATGAGTTTTCTTCTTTCTCTCAACCCCAAAGAAAAACAAATGAATTAAAAACTGTCAGGAAAAGTGAGCAAGAGCGTACATCGAGCCCATCCACTGTCTCAAAGGCAAACCCAGCAAAGCCCCTTCTCAACTGGCCCCAGTAACGGGGAAGCCATGGGACCAGCCGGGTTTCACCTTCATGTTCCATAGTGAATCCAAAAACAGGAAGAGAGAGAGAGAGAAAGAAAGAGAGAGAGAGAGAGAGAGAGAGAGAAAGGAAGGAAGGAAAAAACCCAGAAAACAAAAACCCAGCATGCAAACACATGTATCAGGAATTGTGGGACCAGACCAGAACGAATAGGGATCTGGACTCATAAGGTTATTGTGAAGATTATCCAAGGTAATGGGGCTGAGAGCTCTGAAGAGCAGGAAGGGCTACACAAACAGAAGTATCCACATTACTGTGATAACTACTTCCCCAAGGCAAGGCCTTCCGGAAAACAGAAACCAAGAGCTCAGGCAGGAGGTGGAAGAGGAGGAGAGAAGGGGGCTGGGATGGTTCTGCAGGAAAGGAGCTATTATTGCTTGATCACCCCATTCCAGCTCACACTGATTCACAGGAGGAAGTGCCCTAGCCCTGCCACACCTCAGCCCTGGCCTGCTGCCCGGGAAGAGACGCAGGGGGCCAACCCGGAGCCTCTTAGGGGTAAGGGAGGGGTGGGGGAGGCACGTCAAAGGGATCTGCCCAGCATGGGCTTCTCCAACCTTACCAGGCCTTTCCACATAGGAGATGGTCTGCATTCCCCCGTACACGGATGAGAATACCCTTTACAAAAGTTACTCAGGGGCACCTGGCTGGCTCACTGGGTAAGAGTATGGAACTTCGATCTCAGGGTAGTGAGTTCAAGCCCTACGGTGGGTGTAATACTTAAAAAATAAAACAAAAACCCAACACAAAACTGGGGGGCCTGGCTGGCTCAGTTGGTGAAGCATGTGACTCTTGATCTCAGGGTTGTGAGTTCAAGCTCCAAAATGGGTATAGGGATTTTTTTTTTTAAAAGATTTTATTTATTTATTTGTAAGAGAGAGAAAGACAGCACAAGTCGGGGGGGGGGGGGGGGGGG
>PITA01001888.1:0-20684 GCA_004023965.1 Spilogale gracilis | reverse complement strand
ATCCTGGGGTCTCGGCATCAAGTCCCATGTTGAGCAGGGAGCTTGCTTCTCTCTCTCCCTCTGCCCCTCTACTTGTTTGTGCTTATTCTTTGTGTCAAATAAATAAGTGAAATCTTAAAAAAACAAAAAGAGAATAATCCTGCTAAATACATAATCTTGGAAAGTTAATTACCCCTTTATTTCCTCCTGCTGAGATTAAATACCCATCTCAGTGAATACTACGGAAGTAGTATGAACCTTAAACTACTTTTTCCCCACTACCCGAAGATTAAGTTTACTAAGATGAAGTGAAGAGGGCAAAAGGGCAGTTGCATTCTCATGTCAAATTCTTAATGGTCAGTGACCTTTCCAAAAGAGAAACATGGACTAGCACCAGAACCTCTATTCCCTGGGCCTATGCTCTCAGTGTCCATGCCACAGTCATGTTTGCCCAAACGCCTGAGCTGCACATATGGGACAGGGGACCTGAATTCTCATGTGGACATGCTGCACTTACCTGCTCAGGGCCAGCGCTGTGAATCACAGGTTGATTGGCAAGGGACAGCAGAGATTCCACAATTTCCAATTCCTGCTGGTAAAAGGTTTGCACTTTGTTCTCCAAGAGGAATTCTTTGGCTCTTTCACTCAGCAAACGTGTGAGATTGGTAAGGTCCAAGGCACCTGGATCGCTGCTGGGAGAAAGTTTTTAAAAGCCTTGAAGAAAACTATCACCTTTGTTTCTTTTTGATGTGCATAAAACAGAAATTCAGCTGGAACGTGGGACACTATATTGATGTTTGTCTGAATGATGAAATACAGCTGACACCCAATTTTAAATTGATATACAACATAGCAATTGACAAGTCTATACTATGCTACGTTCACAGGTGTGGCTACCATCTGTCACCGTACAATGCTATTACAATACCACTGACTATATTCTCTGTGCTATATCTTTTATCCCTATGATTTATTCACTCCATAACTAGAAGCCTGTAGCTTCTACTTTCCTTCACCCATTTTGTCCATCTCCCACTCCACATTCTCCTCCCCTTAGATGGACACTTAGGTTGTTTCCATATCTTGGCTACTGTCTCTAATGCTGCAATAAACACGGAGGTGTTTTTTGAATTAGTGTTTTTGTTTTCTTTCGGTAAATACCCAGTAGAGGAATTACTGGATCATATGGTATTTCTATTTTTAAGTTACTCATTTTTTTAGATATTTTTTCAACTTTCTCCCATTGTATATTATTGCCTCCTTTGTTAAGAGATTGAGCAAATAAATGTGGATTCATTCTGAGCTCTCTATACTGTTCCATGGATCTGTGTTTCTATTTTTGTGTCAGTAACATACTCGTTTTGATTACTGTGGCTTTGTAGTATATCTTGAAATCTGGGATTGTGTTACCATAAGCTTTGTTCATCTGTCTCAAGATTGCTTTGGCTATTTGGGTCTTTTGTGGTTCAGTACAAATTCTAAGATTCTTTATTCTAGTTCTTCGAAAAATGCTGTTGGTACTTTGATAAGGATTGCACTGAATCCATACATGGCTATAGGTGGTATAAGCATTTTAACAAGATTAATTCTTCTAGTCCATGAGCATGGAATATCTTACCATTTGTGTCACCTGCAATTTGTTCATCAATGTTTTATAGTTTTCTGAGTACAGGTCTTCTACCTCTTTAGTTAAGTTTTTTCCCAGGTATTTTATTCTTTTTGGTGCAACTGTAAATGGAACTGTTTTCTTAATTTTTCTTTCTGCTTTGCTATTAGTGTATAGGAACACAACCACTTTCTGTGTATTAATTCTATATCCTGCAACTCTATTGCACTCCTTTGTAGTTTTTTTCATTTTTTAATTTTATTATGTTATGTTAGTCACATATGTTAGTTATGTTAGCCACAGTACTCATTTATGTTTTAATAATTTGTTTTGGTGGAGTCTTTAGGATTTTCTATGTATAGTATCATGTCATCTGCACATAATGACAGTTTAACTTTTTCCCTACCAATTCAGATGCCTTTTCTTTCTTTTTCTTGTCTGACTGCTGTGGCTAGGACTTCTAGTACTATGTTGAATAAAAGTGGCAACAGTGGTTTTCTTTGTCTTGTTCCCAATCTTAGAGGAGAAGCTGTTTTCCACCAGTGAGTACGACAGCAGGTGTGGGTTTTTCATATATGGCCTTCATTATGCTCTATACCCTCTAAGCCTACTCAGTTCAAAGTTTTTACCATAAACAGCTGTTGAAGTTTGTCAAGTGCCTTTTCTGCATCTATTGAGATGATCATGTGACTCTCATCCTTTGTTTTGTTAATGTGGTGTCACATGTTGATTGTTTGTGAATATTAAATAATCCTTGCATTCCCAGAATATATCCCACGTGATCATTGCAAATGATCCTTTCAATGCATTGTTGAGTGCAGTTTGCTGTATTTTGTTGAGGATTTCTGCATCCATATTCATCAGGAATATGGGCCTGTAGTTGTCTTTTTCTGTAGTTTGCCTGGTTTTGGTGTCAGGGTAATGCCTGTGGCACAGAAAGCATCTGGACGCTTTCCTTCCCCTTCTATTTTCTGGAATCATTTGAGGAGAATAGGTATTAACTCTTTTCTAAATGTTTGGTAGAATTCACCTGTGAAGCCATCTGGTCCTAGACTTCTGTTTTTTGGGAGTCTTCGGACTACTTATTCAAGTTTGTTACTGGTAATTGGTCTGCAATACTAAGGCTTGTTTCTGACATAAAGGGCAATCATACAGAGAGCACTGTGCCATCGTTTACAAGGATGAGACAGGCTATAGGAGCTGTAATATTCATGAAGGATTTTGAAAAAAAAAGTCAAGCTGCAGAGTAGTATATGAAGCACATTCCCATTTCTATTAAAAAGCAAATGACGGTGCCTGGGTGGCTCAGTGGGTTAAAGCCTCTGCCTTCGGCTCAGGTCATGATCTTAGGGTTCTGGGATCGAGGCCCACGTCGGGCTCTCTGCTCAGCAGGGAGCCCGTTTCCTCTGCTCTCTCTGCCTACCTGTGATCCTTCTCTCTGTCAAATAAATAAAATCTTTAAAAAAAAAAGCAAATAACCCATAAAATATACAGGTGAATATTCATGCTTGAATCTGCACGGAAGAAAAATGTGTGAAAGGATACACTTCAACCTGTGAATGGTAGCAACCTCTAGGGAATGATAGTGAGGCAGGAAAATGGGGAACTTCCACTTTGTTACTTTCTATCAGTCTAGAGTTTGGGTTTTTTTTTTAACGTATGTTTTTTGAATATGTAATATATATGTTTAAAAAAATTAAAGTGGCAGGCTGCAGGGTGCCTGGGTGGCTCAGTTGGTTTAAGTGGCCAACTCTTGTTTTGGCTCTGCGGTTATGAGATGGAGCTCTGCTTCAGGCTGTGTACTCTGTGCAGAGTCTGCTTAAGGTTCTCTCCTCCTCTCTCACACCCTCAGCCCCTCCCCAGCCCACCTCTAGCTCCATGCACTCTTTCTCTCCCAAATAAAATAAAATCATTAAAAAAAAAATTAAAGGGTACACAGTGATGTCTCCTTTCTATCTTCTTTTCAGTTCTACCCATAGCAGAGGCTATTACTGGTTTTCTGGCCACTCCCAGAGTCCTCTGATGCAGACACTAATCAGTATGCATGTATTCTTAGTCCTCCTGTTCCCTTCCCCCTGCCTGCCCCACGCACACACGAAAGTAAAATCTGGTTGAGAATGATGGGTATCACTTTTTAGTTTGTTGTTATAATGTGTCATACTGCAGTATTTTGATTATGAGGTTCCACGGCAGCTTTCCTTCAGTTTCTTGCCTTGGGGGCTCACTGAGCTTCTTGGATCTGTGCATTTATAGTTTTCAGTAAACTTGGAACAATTTTATCCAATATTTCTTCAAATACATTTTCTCTGCTCCCTGCACCCTTTCAGGGGCTCCCAATTACACATACATTTTCCTCACAAGAACCTTAGAATATCTGTAGTATTATTATCTTCACCTTGCAGGTAAGAAAATTGAAGGCATATGGGCAGTAAGTGCACTTGCCCAGAGGCCCTCTGTGAGTGTGGATAGTTTAGGATTTGAACCCTGGCCCACCCCAGCATCTGGGCTCTCCCGCTGCTTGGCCTTCCTGCCGTCATCACATCTTTAGCAGTGAGAGGCCATAGCTCACCTTTCTTGCTCTATGGCTGGGATGCGGAAAGGCTGGTCATAAACTTTCCTGTAGATCCTGGGCAGCTCGAGCATTCTTGCGATCTGAATGTTGCACAGGGGATCATCCACTTTATCTAACAAGCCATGGGGGAAAACGTGCCATAAAAATTATAATGAGATCAGCTCTCTCCCATGTCCAAACTGCTGCTAGGCACCCAGAGGGTCTCCAGGATTCCTATGGGTGCCCAAAGGGTCATACCTCCTGGACATACTCAGTGGCTCCCCATCATCCTTTGAGGGGGCATGTGATGTCCTCAGCATCACAGGCTTATCCAGCAGCAGACTGGAACCAGGGAAAGCACATTCGCTTATGCACCTATTTGTTATAATGGCAAACAACAGGGGCCATCCATGGGACTTTCAGCCTAAATCAGCCAGAGCCCTGCAAAACCTGTCACTCAGAGGATGTGGGACTCTGTATTTCCAATTAGCTGTTTTCCTCAAAGTTAACGGACTCAGGGGTGCTCAAGAAATCGCCATCATTTTAAAGAATATGAACACTGTGCCCTATGTGGACTGCCACTTCGAACTTCAAAGTACTTTAAACTCTGATGTGGCCCAAATAAATTTACCAGATATATATAATGTATGTTTTTTTAATATGTAATACATATAAACCCAATCCCCGGGTTTCTTCCCCAGTTTCTAGTTATACTCTTCAAAATAAAGCTAAGAAATGCTGCTTTTCTAAAGAAAGCCTGTTATGAAGTAAAATTTCCTCCAGTAAAGAGTTAAATTTTTTTATCTGAACTTTTTCGCCACTTGACTTTTAGCAAACCCAGAGTTTACTTGACACACACTCAGAATAATAACCAATTTGGCAGAGATTACTTGAGCTTACAATAGGTAGTGACACGAATCTCTCGTTCTTCTCTGTATGTGTGGACATAACCTCTGATCTGGACAATATCCCCAATTTCTATCTTGGTCTTTTGCTCAATGGTGTCTTGCAGCTTCTTAAGCTGTGAGGTCAAGTTCAGCTCCCCTAGAGTTACTGCAGCCGGAGTTGCTAGGACCAGAAAAGAAGAGACAAATGCATAACACGATCACCCCTCACATGTGCGAGATGGTTCTGGGGTGAGACCAACATAGGACACCTATTCACTCTACTTCTGATGGGCTGCTCTACTCTAAGAAATCTGCACGCCCTTCTGAAATCCTCTGCTGAATACATGGCATAGGCTGTAATTATTCAAAAGTAGGTTGAAGGGAATGGAGTCTAGAGGCCTGATAACCCAAGCAAGAAAGTTCTGCCAGGGCTTCAGCGTGCTCTCCCCTGCTCCTGCACTGCCAGTACCCTCAAAGGGCTCTATGTGGTCCTGAGCTGAATTCTATAGCTCAGCAGGGTTTGGTGGCAAGAGCTCTCACCAACCCCTTAAAGTGTCCTTGCACAAAGACAAGTGTGGCATAGGAGAATAGGGGACCCAGGTCTTCTTATGCAGTTTTGTTTATGGGGAAGGCGAATGTGCCTCAGGCTGATTTCCCACCTAGGTACTCAACACCCTTATCTCTTGCCTCTTATCTTTGTTGAGTAACTGGGGTAATCAATCTCCCCCTCTCCACACACACATGCATACACATTCTCATACCACTTAAAATTCTAAGTTTAAGCAACTTCATGGTGAAAATAACCCAATGTACATTCAACTCTAATAATTTCCATTACTCAATTTCCAATTGTGTTAGTTACATAGTAAGAAGCATAGCAGCAAACATTTGGGTACTACAGGTGCTGTTCTAAGGACTTTACAGTGTATTAGAACACCTAATCCTCATAACTACACCTGTTTATTCTTAGCCTCATTTTATAGAGGACACTGAGTCACAGAGAGGTCAAGCAACTTGCACAAAGTAAAACAACTAGCTAGCAACAAAGCTGGAGTTTGAATCCAGGCCGTCCCTGACTCTAGCACCTTCCTGCTTATTCTTTATTCTCCGCTGTCTGCCCCACGAGCATTCTTGTATTTTCCAGTTACAGCTAGTGTGTGTAAATAATCTGATGTTCTGATCTTCTGCCTGGCCCAAGTTCAGACACATACACATATCCACAGAATCTATACAACTCAAGCATTTAAAAAAATAATGCAGCACTGGTGTGTTAATATGCCACAGCTTGATGAGCTAGTCGCATTAAATATCCCATTCTCCCCCCTTTTTGTAATTTTTTATTTTGGCTTTAATCGGCTGCATCAGATGGGACTTGGAAGTCAACACCTGGGTCATGGAGTCAGACAGACGGGGCTGAAATCTCCATTTAGCTCGCACCAGCTCTGCCACCGCAGGCAGACTGTTAACCTCACTGCGCCAAGGTTTCCTCAACTATGCGTTGTGGGTAACGAGATAGTCCACCTTGCACACAGAGTTGCTGCACGTGATCTAAGTTGACCCTGACCTCACGAGCCACGGGAAGTGGTCTATAAATGCCAGCCATTTGTAAAAATGAATTAATGAAGCCCTCTAGACGAAACTGTGCATTTACCTTGGGGTCTTTTGTTGGGAATTACTGGACAGAAAAGTAAAAACAGGTTCACAGTTCATTATATATTGTCAGAATGTCTGCCAGAGACAATCCAGCCGTTCTCCTTTTACAAGGTGTGGCCAGCGATGTGCACGCGCTTGGAGCTCCTACGCTGGCTTGGGTGTTTAATGCCTTAAAAAACACATAATGAGTCCGTGACGTTTTATTTTTGCTTTTAAACTGCCAGACATGCTCTGTGTTTTTATATAAGGCAATCTGCTCTCTGTATTTCTTTATGTATAAGAAATCATCTTGTGCATTCTGTGTATCCTTCATGTCTTTTGTATCCTTGATGTAAACTTCTGAAAAATTTTTAGGGAAGCTTTACCAGTTCTGCTAATTACATCCACTCCCCACATTCCTCCGCTTTTCTATGCTTTTTTATTTCATTTCATTACATAAAAGTTTGAAAAAGTGTTCAGTCTATCCCATCGTCACTGATGATAGTTTTTGGTGCTTTAACAGCTAAGGACTTATCAGAGTTTAACATGTACGCCCCCATATTTGCTGCAATAAATATAAAACTCTATCTTCTTTGGGTTATGTCATGGAGGCTGGAAGATACAGATTACAGTTATCTCTTTTTTAAAATATTTTTATCTGAGTCACCTCAAATAAAAGGGTGGCTCGGTTGTTAAGCGTCTGCCTTGGGCTCAGGCCATGATCCTGAAGTCCTGGGATCAAACCCCGCATCCGGCTCGCTGCTCAACGGGAAGCCTGCTTCTCCCTCTCTCACTCCCCCGCTTGTGTTCCCTCTCTAGCTGTGTTTCTCTCTTTCAAATAAATAAAATCTTTAATAAAATAAGATAAAATATTTTTATCTACCTGAGCCAACAATATTTATTAAATGCTGATGTATTTCCTGCTCTTATTTCTGGTTTGTCATATACTTAGTGTTCCTACGATGAATGAACAATACTATTAGCCTATTGATCACACCACCTTTTTAATCTAATACAACTTAGGTGACTGTGGCTTTGTTAAGTACAAAGGCATTATTTTTCCTTTACCACATCTACTCTATCCGGGGAAACAGCAACCCAGGGAGCAAGGGGCACTCTGTGTATCCAGTAACCAACACCAAGGAATCTAGACACCATTGGCATCAACGGTACTCAGCTTACTAGCTTTCTTCAGAAAATATTCAAGCGTTACTTTTTAAAAGGTTATTCCATCTGTGTTCCTGACCCTCAAGCCGTCTTGCACTTGGGCTGAACTGAAAACACGTCATAAGAAATGCTTCCTACGGCACTGCTGAAATGATCAGACCGGCGGCCAGTCTGAGAGCGAGGCCCAGCTTTCACTTAAAGGGTGAGCCACACTGCCAAAAGGACGACTCGAGCTCTGTAATTTGGCGAATCTAATGAGATGGCTGGAGCCTGACAGAACCACATTTTAAGTAGCCTAGTCCACGCTGGAAGATAACTCCCCCCTAAAATTCTAATATCAAGGGCCAAGCTTTCTTAACTTGTCTCATAAGCCAGTCCAAATGGTACATTCAACAGGACATTTATAGGAATAGCCTATTCTCATACACCTTAATAGACGGGAACATGATTTTGACTCAGACTAAATTTTGCTTAAAAAAAAAAATTAGTCTTCATTGGCCACTTTCCAGGGGAAAGCTTTTAAATTGGGGGCAATTAAATGAAAGGGAGAGAATGGGCTAGTCAAGAATAATTTAAAAATATCACGTCCTATGAAACATGACAAGAATCATTTTTGGGCTCTCTACTTATGTTCTTACCCTCTCTTTTTATTCTCAAAGCAATTTCCAATTAAGGTTACCTACTGTGACTGTTCATTTATTCATCTACTTACAAATCTTCTAAAAATCTCACTCTCAGTATTAGTAGCCACTTTACCTAAAAAACTATTAAATATAAGAATTATACAATATTCTTAAGGTCATTCTTTAAAAAAAAAAAGTGAGTTGATTTCAGAAATTAAAACAATGTCTGAAATAGGAATCTGCAAGCTATGGACCCTGGGCCAAATCCACCCACAACCTGTTTTGGTAAATAAAGTTTTACTTTACTGTATGTACTGTGTGTGGCTGCTTCTGTGTCACCATGGCAATGCTAAGTAGCGGAGGCGCAGACCATAGAGTCCACAAAGCAGAAAACATTCTCTATCCGACCCCGTACAGGAAAAGTCTGCTGCTCCATGGCCCAAAACAAGCATACATACTCAAATGACACCCTCTGATCAAAGGTTTTAATGACACAAAAACCATAAATCTGCAAATAACTTTAATATCCTAGACAGAGATATATGAAAATTCAAGAATCTGATTGTCTTATAGGTTTATTTCTTATCTCTGAAACAGCCATATAAAAACCTGCTTTTTTTTTTTTAATCTACAAAGCATCCTAAGCAAAGCAGTGCCGATGATTAAGATGTTCCCAAATAAGGAAATGGAACACTGAAGTTATAAGAAACTGGTGGCCAAGTTCTAAATGTAAATATGTCCGAAAATTAAGCCAATGAGCATTGCACTGGTCGGGACAATCAAAGTAGGAAGCTGAGATTCTGGCAGGTAATGGCAAAGAGGAAAGACACCATGTATCACCCAAGGAGATGAATACCAGATGCTAGATGGACTAGCAGGCAGTATTTCATGAATAACCCCAGTGTGTAGGGCACTGCGCTGTGTGTGCTGCAAGACGCAAAGACAAGGCCCCAGGTGCTATCTCTTCTCTGGAACCAAAATATATATATATAGGGCAGTACTGGTGATATATATATATATAATATGAACTTAACTTAAAACTACCTAAGACCTATTAATATAAACTCAAGGGCTTCCAAATGCTGTTTCAGTTATAGTCAATGTGTTCAATATACAATTTTAAAGTTTCTTTTTCAGGGCAGCTGGGTGGCTAAGGTCATGATCCCAGAGTCCTGGGATGGAGCTCGCATCAGGCTCCCTGCTTAGCAGAGAGACTGTTTCTCCCTCTGCCCCTCCAACCTCTCCCCACCTTGTGCTCTCTCTCTCTCGCTCTCTCAAATAAACAAAGTCTTAAAAATATATTTATATGTGTATACACACACACACACACACACACACACACACATATAGTTTCTTTTTAGTTTATGTTACTCAATAATTAACTTCAAAGGAATCCTATTTACCTTCTCATCAATCTTAAATTTCTGGTATCTTTGAGATTTCAGAAAATTTGGATCGTGGCAGCACAGAAGTTAGTGGCCATCATGTAAAAAGAAAAATCTCCAAAACCTTCTTTGGTCAAGGGTTATCCCTGGAGCAAGGGGATTTTGACCTGACTGGAAATTAGGCAAAACATCTCTACTTCCGTAATGACTACCATGGTAAAAGGGAAATGCTCTACCTCCGTCAGGTTCAGGGGGAAGTGAACACCAAAGAGGAGATGGCAGAAAGACACACAACTTGCTCTTCTGTGACATACGTTGGCCGAGGGGCCAGAGCTCTGGGTTTTAGTGCTTCAAGTCGATCAACAGAACTCACCAGTGGACAAATAAGAAAACTTAGTCCTACAGCTGTTCTGATGAGCCCCTTTGAGTAAAACCATTGGTTAGCTGGAAGGTAAAGGAGTGTGTCAAATAAAAGTACCTGATGAAGCCTCGGTATCGTTCAACTTTTTCCAGCAGATGCAATTTATAACTCCAGTGCCATCATCCACTGCAAGAGAAACAGAGATCTGGGCATTGCGAGGGAATGAGCAGGTCGCCACTGTATTCAGCCATACCGCAAAATGCATCTTTCAATAGTCTGGTTGGGCAAGCCCCTTATAAAACCCTCCTTCTATTTTCACAAGTAATGTCTGCCGGTACACCAAGGGGAACTGCATGTCTACACGCATTGCCATAATACGCGAGCCCAATGGAAGGTAGTCAACATTTCACTTACCCTGCCTTGAGGGTACTGGTGATACTTGTCTGCGCCTCTCCTAAAAATGCTGTCCTCAGGAAGTACAATACAAAAATCTCCATGAATGCTAACACACAAAATGGGTCTTAGTCTCCCACCCTGAAGCAAGAGCGCACTGATACAGCCCGTGGTGAGGACTCAGAGGGAAACCTTCTCTCACCATCTGCTCTCGTGAAAGAGAGCCTTCCCAAAACAGCATCACAAATTTCCTGACCCACACTAATGAGCTTCTACCCAGTCCTTAACAACGCAGGGGACATAAGGAAAGCCAAGTATATTGCAGAAGAGTGAAGTGTTGTTTTCATACTGGAAAATAATTGTACTTTAATCACATAAGTAATTTTGGATTATTTTCCAGTGCTACACACACACACACACACACACACGCACACACACACACACGCACACACACAGAATTCCCATTGCACTTGAATTCATAACTGCAGAGGAACTTGAGATGTTTGCTATGAGAGGTGTCTTCTCTAATTTCTGAAAAACTCAAAAAAGAGATCAGTGGGCTTAATGATTTTTTTAAAAATCATCAGTGAGACTGTTGTAAATGTGCATGTAATACAGAATATAAGGCAAATTTTTTTTATTGCTGGTTTAAACCTGTGTTGGAAGAAGAAGCCAAGAAAAATATCTCTACACTAAAATAAATTCTAAATAGATTGTATTAAATGTAAAACAGGTAAACTTAAAAAGATAAAAAGAAAATATGGGTAAATACTTTTGAACCATGGACTTATAGTTGGTGGGAAGAGACTTCGTTAAGCAGACCTGAAGATCAGAACTCATTTTTGAAAGTCTGATGATACAGATGACCAACTAAAAATTAATACCTTATAGCAATTTCTGAATGACAGGGTTAGTGTCT
The DNA here is from genome assembly GCA_004023965.1 of Spilogale gracilis. Taxonomy (NCBI): domain Eukaryota; kingdom Metazoa; phylum Chordata; class Mammalia; order Carnivora; family Mephitidae; genus Spilogale; species Spilogale gracilis. The sequence continues at coordinate 9,181 of PITA01001888.1, read as the reverse complement.
TAATATCTAAAGAACTCACAGAGAGGCACCTGGTAGATCAGTCAGTTAAGTGCCTGACTCCTGATTTTGGCTCAGGTCATAATTTCAGGGTTGTGAGATCAATCCCCATGCTACACTTAGCACGGAGTCTGCTTGAGATTCTCTCTCTTCCGCTGCCTCTCCCCCTTCAAATAAATAAATACGCTCATACAAGTGAATAAAGAAAAGACCAAGACCACCAGAGAAAAAAATGGCAAGGAAAAGAATACATAATTTATAGGAAATACAAAATGGCCAAATTAACGTGTCAGTACACTAAACTCACTAGTTACCAGAAAAAGAACAAACTTAAGTAATTTCTCAACTATTAGAATGACAAACATTAAAAATACTGATACCCTCATACACTGTTAGTGGGACCACAAATTCATTTCAAATTTCTAAAGAGCAAGTCTGGAAACGTGAATTTTTAAATGTATATACCCTTTGACTTAGCGATTACTTCTAGAAATTTATCCTGAAGAGAAAAACAGAAAGCACACACATATTTATACATCTTGTGTAAGGCCTTTTGTTGCAACACTATTTACAATATCTTTAGTGGAGATAATCTAAGTGCTTATAAGTATGGAATTCGTTAAAGAAATTACAATGGCGGGGCGCCTGGGTGGCTCAGTTGGTTAAGCGACTGCCTTCGGCTCAGGTCATGATCCTGGAGACCCGGGATCGAGCCCCACATCGGGCTCCCTGCTTGGCGGGAAGCCTGCTTCTCCCTCTCTCATTTCCCCTGCCTGTGTTCCCTCTCTGGTTGTGTTTCTCTCTGTCAAATAAATAAAATCTTTAAAAAAAAAAAAAAAGAAAAGAAAAGAAATTACAATGGCATACCACATGAGACTAAAAAGTTATAATGAAGATTTATGTTCATTGCTATTAAAAGATATACATGCCCCATTTTAAAAAATAAATTTTATACATAATCTAATTTATGTAAAACATTAAGTAGTGTATTTTGACAGGATTTTAAGACAGTGAAACAGTAACAGCAGGGTTTTTTGGAGCACTGGAAAGGAACTCTACAATGAATGTATATCCTGACTGTAAGCCTCATTTCAGAAATTTTAACAGAAAGAAATATGCATAAGAGTACAAGGAAATAAGACATATCTCTATTTCTCCAATATTAGGAATAAGTAAAAAACATTAGGAGGGATGTTCACCTGTCAAACAGAGACATTGTTTTTATCTTACTCATAGGGTTTCACATGACTTTTATGTACTTCAGTAAAATTTTCTCTAGTTTTACATGTTATTTTATAAAAAGTATCATTCAAAAATAAATCAATAAGTAGATTGTGAGTTAAAAAAAAAACAAAAAAATGTATGACACCTTTAGGCACACCACCTCTCTGGCCAGTGTAAAATCTTGGTTTATTATGTAAAGTAAAAAAACAAGGGCACATGAACATTTGTTCTAGAAAATGTGAAGACACTGACAGAAGCCTCCCAGGATTCTAGGTCTGAGCTTGGGTTGCTGCCAAGTGCTTTGAGTGCTCCTGGCGTGGCCACCAAACCCTCGGACTTTCTGGCCTGCACGGTCTCCTGGCAGGGGCCGTGTGCTGGCAGCCTGAGGTCCGGCTGCTGGAATGCCCCAGAAGGGGAGCATCCTTGCAGTTGCACAACATCCTCCCCAGTTGGGCAGCAGCGCCTGGGCCGCTGGCCTTTTGTTTCAGCAATGGAATGAGTCAGTGCGAACAGGAAACACCCCCCAGGACAGGACTGTGGTGAGTCAGGCGGAGCAGGACCCAGGACAGCAAGGAGTGGCTGCCTGGCCTGTGGCCCAAGAGCCAAGCTGGCCCTGAGGACAGCAGGGAGGGCGCAGCTCTCCCCTGAACAGGCCTCACAAGGACTAAACTTCTTTCTTCTCTCAATTACTTCAACCTCCAAGTGCTTTTTGTTTTCCCACTGCCCACAGATGTGTCCCATTCTTCTAACCTCTACCCTAAAGAGATCATTTATTGGGGAACAGTCATACCTATCACCCTAATCTTTTTAGAATGGGAAAGGGGTTAAGTGAACGCCCCTTTATGTCACAGGTACAGTCACTGGCCCGGTTTTAGGGCCAGGATGAACATCCTCAAACACCCTCTTTCATGTGACCTAAAAAAATTGACAACCAATGACCAGATGGGCTCCCTGCTCCCCATTCGACAAACAGCTGCACCTCCCGGTGCAGTGTCACGGCATCCCTGAGACACGGTGGGGAAGGTCAGAGTAAAAGGATTTAGCCGTCTCAGGTACCTGGTCTCCAGGGCCACTTTTAACTCTGGCAAAGTAGACGTTGTTGCCATCAATGACCCCTTCGTTGACCTCAAACAACTTGGTCTACACACTCCAGTATGATTCCACCACAGTGAGTTCAATGGCACAGTCAAGGCTGAGAATGGGAGACTTGTCATCAATAGAAAGCCCATCTCCACCTTCCAGGAGTGAGATCTCACCAACAGCAAATGGGGTGATGTGGTATTGAGTCTGTAGTGGAGTCCACTGGGATCCTTACCACCATGGAGAAGGCTGGGGCTCAGCTCGAGTGTGGGGTCAAGAGAGTCATCATCTCTGCTTCTGTTGATACCCCTATGTTTGTGATGGTGTGACCCATGAGAAGTGTGACAACTCCCTCAAGATTGTCAGCAATGCCTCCTGCACACCCACTGTTCCACCCCTCTGGCCAAGGTCACCATAACTCCAGCATTGTGGGGACTCATGACCACGTCCACACCATCCCTGCAACCTAGAAGACCAAAGACAGCCCCTCTGGGAAGCTGTGATGTGACGGCTAAAGGGCTATCCAGGACACCATCCCTCCTTCTACCGGTTCTACCAAGGTTATAGGCAAGGTTATCTCTGAGCTGAACAGGAAACTCACTGGCATGGCCTTCCATGTCCCCACCCCCAATGTGTCAGTGGTGGATCTGACCCGCCGCCTGGAGAAAGCTGCCAGATACGAAGACATCATGAAGGTGAAGTAGGTGTCAGAGGGTCCCTTTAAGGGCTCTCTGGGGTACACTGAAGACCAAGCTATCTGCTGCAACTTCAACAGTGACACCCACTCTCCCACTTTCAATGACAGTGCTGGCATTGCCCACAATGACCACTGTGTCAAGCTCATTTCCTAGAACAATAATCAATTTGCTACAGCAACCAGGTGGTGAGCCTTATGGTCCACATGGCCTCCAAGGAGTAAGAGCCCCCAGTCCCAGTGACAGCAAAAGGAAGAAAGGTCCTCAGCTGCTGGGGAGTCCTTGCCCCAACTCATCCCCGAACATACAAGAATTTCCTGATCTCTACAGTTTCCATCCCAGAATCCCTGAGAAGAGAAGGCTTTGGGAGCCCTACTTTATCACATACCATCAATAAAATATACTGTCCCCAGCAAAAAAAAAACCAAAAAAACAAAACAACAACAACAACAACAACAACAACAAAAAACAGACAAAGTTGGTTTCTGGTGAGGGGGTGAGTGGTGAGGTGATAGGAGAGAGAAAAATCAAATTGAGTTATATGGAGACTACACAGCACAATGCAGTCAGTAAAAAGACACTGGGCCGATAAACCTCCATCAGTGGAACCTTGAGCTAGTGACTGAGCCTTATGTTCCTTGTCTACAAAATGGCAAGAACATCTGTCCTTTCTATTTCAAAACATTAGGAGAATAGCACAAAATTACATATGTAAAAGTGCTTTGTAACCTGAAATTATTACTTCATCCGTAGTATTTAGAGAGGAAGTAATTTGTAATACTATAGAAAATGAACTTTCCCACAGCTGAGTATACTATAGGAAACTGGTGAATACTTACAGAACTGTCTGGAGAAAAACAGAACCAATACCTTTGGTAAAACAGAAAAGATCCACTATGGGGATGCCTGCCAAGATGATCCATTTCAGAGTTTAAAAAAATATATGCTGCAAAAAAGAATGCATGAGAACTGTCCCTCCCGCACACACACATTATTTCATAAGCATGAGACAATCATCTTCAGGAAAATGATTACATGCTGAAGAAATGCAATGATATTGCATCTACATTATACATTATCTAACACGCACAGACCACCAGTGCAATGTTTTTCGTCCCCTAGTTCGATTGCCTTCTAACTTTCCACAAGTAGAGCAAGGACACAAACCCAAGGCAACAAAACAGAAAGCAACACCATCAACCACAGCAAAGGTCTGGAATCCAGTGTTAAGCTTCCCAGGAAATATCTAACGTGTCCTCTTAACTGCAGAGACTCTAAAATCTGCACAAGGCCACAGATTAAAATACTGACACATTAAACTTTGAAAAAATTCAAGACCCACAACATTAATTGCTGGTGTCCAAACTACAGAAATCCTTTATTGGGCCTGTTTCATCCTGAGGGGAGGGAAGTTTTCTGATAATGGATATTCACCCCTGAATACCAAAGGCTTTTTAAAAATACTGTACTGAATATAAGTCTTACCAATTATTTTTCATACCTCCCTGTCTTCTTGAAGAGTTTTCCTTAATGTGAATTTGGCCTTTTTATTTCTAAAGGTATCAATATAAACATCTGCTACCATCCATTGCTATTTATAGCTACGCCCTCTGGTATATCAGGTGTCTGTCCCTGATCAAACAGAGACCCTACACGGTCATATTTCATTCTTCCACTTCCTAACTCCCCAGCAGCTGTCATTTGACAGTATTCATCAGTCTTTCCTACCTTTTGCCTCATTTTACACTCAGTCCATGTCAGTGGCTCCAAGGGGCTCCTAATAAAGGACAAGTGCGTGGGCTCTGTGAGTGCCCCCAGCTGCTCGGAAAGGCTGGACTCGCTTCAAATGCCACATTCAGCCAAGTGAGGTCCTTCCACATAAACATGATGTCAGGCACAACTGTTCTTACCTCCATAACTGTAGAAAGTATCTTTTTCTCTCTTTCCAATTACAGTTCCCAAGATCTCTACCTGCTTTATTGGGTGCCCCTTGTAAAAAAAAACACCTGGGGGGGGGAAAAAAAAAAGTCAGTCCTTGACAACTGGCAGGCCCCAAGAAATCCAGAGGTCTTTTCTGTAAGGGTCCAAAGTAAAAAGCCTGGTTTTAATGAAGCTTGTACTAATGCAGAAAAGAGAAAACCAATGTTGCCCAACTAGATTTGGTTAATCTTCTTTCCACCTGCAAAAATGAAATGTGCCTCCTTGTGGACCTCTCACGATGTACCTGAAAACAGTAATTAGATTATGAGACTGAATCTATTTTGAGGGACTGCAACAGAAAAGACAGGAAATCATAAGAAAGGTTTCTTTGACTTTTTTTACTAGTGCTTTTCTAGGAAGCTAGCCATCATTTCTATGAATCAACAGTGGTTTTTTTTTTAAAAGAGAAGACAATCAGGTTACAAAAAACAAAAACAAAAACAAAAACTTTGCTCTTCAGAGACAGCAGATTATAACTCAAAAACTTTTACAAAAAAATTTTTATTGGGGTGCCTGGGTGGCTCAGTCATTAACTGTCTGCCTTCAGCTCAGGTCATGATACCAGGGTCCTGGGATCAAGCCCCACATTGGGCTCCCTGTTCCGCGGGAAGCCTGTTCTACCTCTTCCACTCCCCCTGCCTGTGTTCCCTCTCTCGTTGTTTCTTTCACTGCATCAAATAAATAAATAAATAAATAAATAAATAAATAAATAAAAGATCTTTTTTTTTTTTAACTTATTTATTTGAGAAAGAGGAAGAGAGGGTATGCATATGCAAGTGAATGGGGGAACAAGGGGCAGAGGGAGAGAGAATCTTCAAGCAGATTCCCCGCCGAGTGCGGAGCCGATGCCCAGCTTGGTCCCACGAACCATGAGGTCATGACTTGAGCCAAAACCAAAAGTCAAGTCGGAGGCTGAACTAACACAGTCAACCAGGTGCCCCCCCACAAACTGCTCTTTTTTAAAAGTATTTTCCAAATCCAGAGGACAGATGCCAGCAGGCAGATTCCTGCCAGAGGAGAAACCTGAGAGGATAAACCTTACATGCCTTCTCTGGACCTGGGAAGGGACACAGAAAGAGGGACTCCTGGCTGCAGGGACTCCCTGATTCCAATCCCAGATCCCAGTGCTGTCCTGGCCCCTGCAGAGCTTCCGGTCTGCAGCCACTGCCCCCCCCACCCAACCCCGACATCCTGACCCTTTCGGTGGAAGCTACTTGCACATGCATCTGTCTCCTGCAGCTCTTGAGTCCAGACTAAAATCTCCAGCCTGTTTTTTTCCCCTGTGATGGCTGAATTCTTTACTTGCAGAAAGAGACTATAAACTATTCAAGGCGCAATTTCCTTTTTAAATAAAGAGCCGAACTGTAAACAAACATTCATCAGCACAGACATTTGGCTACCTCCTCCCTCCCCACCAAGCCCGGTCAGAGCCTCTGTTCCCTGTTCCCCACATCCATGGGGTTGGGGGGCAGGACAGACCTGTGACCTGAACCCTGATGCCCTTCAAACCCTCAGACTGGCCTCTGCGGATGGCTCTCTTGTATCCCATGTAGATAAAGGGGCTGGGGACGAGTCACTCATGGACAGTCCCAGAGGATGGATAAGGAAGTTTTCAGCCCCAGCCAGCTGGAGAGTCTAGGAGAGTTAGATGTGGCTGGAAAAAAAATAAGGGTGGCAATTTAGCCTAAAGAAGGGCTCTCTCCCCGGTAGGGCATCCTTCTACAGATGACCTGGTGGGTTAGAGACCATGCACAGGGCAACCGTGGGAGCCATGAGCTGAAATGGCAGGCCCACACAAGGGAAAGAGCCAGAGTCACTGTGTCATCCCCGAAGGAGGGTCACCCTCTTCCAGAAACACGGGTTGAATGGGGACAAACTGGCTCCACAGAAAATCCATGCAATTTTAAGAACAGGGCCGTTCCAGTAGACTTCTCCTGAGTTCTTAGGATTGATATCCAGGTCCCTTAGTTACTACCTTTGGTGAGACCCTTGGAACCTTTGCCTCCTCGTGCCTACACTGACCAAACACAAAGGGAAAAGGGCGACTTCAGAGAGCGAGCCCTGCAGGACTGCTGCAGGCAAGGTCAGACTTCCTGGCGGCAGAAAGAAGTCTAAATCGGGAGAATATGAGCTTCCCCTCAAGATGTGGGCACGGAGTCCTCTGCTGAAGTGTACCCCAGCGCCATGCCAACATGCTCGTGTGCAGAGAAGAGCTATGGCATGGCACTACTGGGTCTGCTATAGGGCCAGTGGGGGCTTGGAGTGCCCTGAGCTACAGACTGTTCTCTGGCTACATCCCACTCTTTCTGCTTCCCCAAATGCACTGGACAGGTAATAACACTTTCTATTGGTGCACTGAGCAGAGCAAAGTTAGAGAGAACCATTTTCTAGAGCCTGACTGGCCTTCCCCTCCTCCTTCTCCATGGCTGGTCTGTCCTGGTTGCCAGGCATTTGTTGACATTAGAGACACAACACTCCACAGAGTTCCATGTGGTCAGTTGTGGCACCCAAGACATTAGTAGTAGGAAGCAGAACTATGGAGGCCTCTGGACCCACTGTCGAGCCCATGGCCTACCCCTGACAGGTCTTCCCAGCTGGTCCTGGAGCACTACGGGATGCTCTGCTGGTGATGTCTGGAAACTCAAGGTAGTCCCGGGTCTCACTGGGTTTCCCGGGGACACCCTGGTATGTGCTGCTACGGTGGTTTTTGCAAAAGGTCTTCTGCCTGGGTTGAAGCGTATGAAAAAGGTGATTAAAAAGACAGGACTAATGACACAAGCCAGTGTGGGTCCTCAAGTCACCTGAGATGGAGGCCAACCCTCCAACGTTGTTAACTGTGTTGGGTCACTCAATAAAAATCTGAACAGGTCTTCACTTGAGGACACAACAGACTCTCTCAAAGAGACAAAGAAAAGGAAGCCCCTAAACTTTTATCTTCTACACTGACAATAATTTGCCTTCAAGGGCAGACAGAGTCACTCAAAGATGCAAAAAAATCCTTCCAATCTCAAGTGATTGGTGCAAAAAACATCTCTAAAGTGTCTCTGAACAAAGGAGAACAAATTCAGAAGAAAACACATGGGTTGAATCAAAACATTCAGAGAAAATCAACCGAGGAGAAAACACACTGCTTGGGAATAGAGAAGACACGTATCCACCTGCAGAAAAACGTGAACTAGACATATCAGAAACGCAACCCACGAGAAGACGGCTGAAGGGACGGACGAGAACTAGAGAGGACCACTTCCTTCTATCAACACAAGATTCTCTTCTACGACAGAAGAGCTAAAAAAATGTTGGATGGTGGCTCTGTCACCTGAACGCAAGCTCAGGAAGCAAACAAGAGAAACCAACCCAAACAATAGATACTGGCTGATGGGGAAGTTCAAGCTGCAACCCACATGGTCGTCTGCTCCTGCTGCCTCTGTTCTACACGCAGCTCCCAGAGGTCCAAACATACTGGGGCATCCCCCAGACCATCAGGTCCCCAGGAAGGAGGTGGGTCATGCGGGGAGGGTCGAGGGACCCAGGGTCACACAGGGAGGTCTGAGTCAGCTTTCACGGCAGCCCATCCCCGAACAGCCACTACCACAGCAAGACATTTGCCCAGTTTCTCTCTTCGAAAAGTACTTTTGGTTTATCTCTTTTTAGTCTGTCATTATTTAATTGATGTCCAGTAATAGTCAAATGCCGAAAATACTATTTTTCATATAATTCTTACGAATGTACCATTTACACTTCATTGGACCCTCTAGGATTAGATAATGTAAGTATCAGCTTTCGATTTAAACATTAGATTCACTATTTATCCCATTATTAAAGCCTGACACAGATATTTGCAATAATAAAGACTATTTCTGTATGCTATGAACAAAAAGATAAAGCAAAAAAGACTCCAAAACTGGAGCACCTGGGGGGCTCAGTTGGTTTAGCAGCCAACTTGTGATTTCAGCTCAGGTCATGATCTCATGGGGTGAGATCTCATGGGCTCTGTGCTCAGTGGGGAGTCTACTTGAAGATTCTCTCCATCTGTCCCTCCCCCAACTCACTCTCTTTCTCTCACACAAATCTTTTTTTAAAAAAGACCCCGGGCGCCTGGGTGGCTCAGTGGGTTAAAGCCTCTGCCTTCAGCTCAGGTCCTGATTCCTCCTCTCTCTCTCTCTGCTTGCCTGTCTACTTGTGATCTCTCTGTCAAATAAATAAAT